>CAUYLG010029876.1:0-78689 GCA_963573385.1 Cacajao melanocephalus | reverse complement strand
TTCAGTATGATATTGGCTGTAGGTTTGTCATAAATAGGTTTTATAATTTTGAGTTATGTTCCCTGGATACCTAGTTTATTGAGAATTTTTAGCATAAAGGGCTGTTGAATTTCGTCAAAGTCCTTCTCTGCATCTATTGAGGTAATCGTGTGGTTTTTGTGTTTATGTGGTGAATACGTTTTGGTTTTTTTGTGTTTATGTGGTGAATTACGTTTATAGACTTGCATATGTTGAACCAACCTTGCATCCCTGGAATGAAGCCTACTTGATCGTGATGGATCAGCTTTTTGATGTGCTGTTGCAATTGGTTTGCCAGTATTTTATTGAAGATTTTTACATCTGTGTTCATCAGGGACACTGGCCTGAAATTTTCTTTTTTTGTTGAGTCTCTGCCGGGTTTTGGTATCAGGATGATATTGGTCTCATAAAATGATTTGGGAAGGATTCCCTCTTTTTGTATTGTTTGGAATAGTTTCAGAAGCAATGGTACCAGCTCCTCTTTGTACATCTGGTAGAATTCAGCTGTGAACCCATCTGGACCTGGACTTTGAGTTCTGATTAACATTGATTGTCCTGTTTTCTGCTCCGTTTACTGTTGCTTCTTTGTTTATAATGTGAATAATCTCTAATTTAAAGTCTTTGGCTTATCTAATATTTTGCTGAAGAGTTTTGTGAAATTCAAGTCACAAAAAGAACTAAGGAGTATTCATTAATTTATGTAAGGAAAAATATTTTTACAGTTGGACTAAGTATTTGATGTTTAACTAGAAAACAAATTATATTTTTTACCTTTGTATTGAGTTAAATGTCTATTTCAAAGCTGCTATTTGAAGTGTGGCTCAGAGTCTAAATAGTTTTTAACTCTTCCATTTATATTCTGCAGTGTGTAATTTCACCAAATTATTTCATTTATTTTATTATAAATTTTATGTAGTTATATTTTAGCCTTTTCTCAAATATATATTCTATGGGGCAATACGAAATCTATTTATTTAAAAAGTAAGATGGCATGTGACTTTTCTTCAAGTGCTTATTCATATTTCTATATCAGTAAACTATGGAGGATTAGATACATGATATTGATTCTACCATCTACGTTGTTGTATTTTTTTCCAGTATATATTATATCTTGTTTGGTTGACTTTTTGATTCATGAAACTTATTCTAGGCCTTGATGTGAAAATGCTTGTAAAATTTTAAGTACTTTTAAATTTTAGAATATATTTGAGACTGTATCTTTCACTTTTACTTCTTTAACCCCTACCCATACAAATGTGGATCTTTGCTGTTTATTATGTTTACTTTTCCCCCTCTTTTGATATCATTTTCTCATGCTGTTTTATAAACTAAGCTTTCTTTTACTGTGCTCCCCAACAAGTTACATAATGCTGTTCTACTGACGACGCTACTTGCTTGATTGCTGCAGCTGTATTTCACTCTGAATTATTTTCAGCCATTGAAATCCACTTTCTACTAAAGGTACAGTCTTAACTGCAGGCTTCATGTGGAGTCATTTAATTTTCTTATAGAGGGTGAATTAGAGGTTGGAGTTAAGAAGAGACTGTAACAAAAACACAGCTATTTAATTATGATTATCCTTTAAAGCCTCCTTTTTCTTTATTTCAATTCATGATCTTTAATAGTCATCCCCTCATGGCCTTTATTCTTCATTTGTCTTACTATCTTTCAGGTACTCAACTTTTAGAATAGGTTATATTAAATTCCTGACATTTTAATGTTTGCTTTCCTTCATCTCCTTTTCTAAATTTTATATATGCCTACTGATATTTGATTTTTTGTTTTAAACTAAAGACATACAAATAGTTTATTTTCACATTTTTCTCACTGTAATACTTAATTATTTTTCATGTCCAGTGAATAAATCCAAACGAAACATGATTATTTAGATTGATACTTAACAGGATAATCATAAAATTGTGGGCCTGATCACAAAAAAATGGTCTTATTCAATTTTATTGATCAAATATTTTGTTCCCAATTATTTGGACAAATTAATTCATTGGGCTTTCTTGTATTTAACATACTTAAGGGTGGCAGTGGCAATGGCAACATAAATTAGCTTTAATATAAAATAGTTGGACTGCTAGTGTACTTAAAACACTTTTTTCTGTTATTCAATTTAATAGTTATGGAACTTAGTGCTGTTTACATAGATTCTTCCCTTTGGAATCTGTTTTTTCATCCCCCTGGATCAAATTATCTCTTTTTAAGGCAGTGTATAAGATGCCTGTTTAGATATAATGTACTCTTTAGAAGAAAATGATTCCCTATATAATACCATTAAGTACTTTTGGTTAGAAGGACCAAAAGAACTTTAATTTTATTAGATTCGAAAAGTATCTAAAACCAGCTTTGACTCAGAGCATGAATGCCTTTAAACTTTTTAATTAGTGCATTACACAGTCTAATTTTATAAATAATTTTACAGTATATTGTGCACATAATTTTCTTCTGACAATGTTAATTTTTTTCCTCTGGGTACAAGTGACATTATGCATCTACTATCTTCTCTTGCCTATATCCTAACATGGTTCAATAATTACAGTTCAATGACCAGCACAAAAAAATCTGTTTTATGTTTTCTATAAACATTTTGTCTTCTCCCAGCACTGCTTGTCAAGTGGACAAATTCCTCCTTTTGCATGGGATCACTATTAGATCAATTTTTAGCTCCTCCTTATATTGATTTATTTTTACCTACCATTTTTCTGCTGTTAATCTTGCCATTTTTGTTGGTTTAATGTCCTTTAAAATATCTGATTTTTGCAAAATATTGGTTTGATCTAGCTTTTATTATTTCTCATTTAGACTTTTGTAAGTCCATTTATATTTGTTTCTTTAGTTTTACTTTTTAGTCATATTTAGCGGTTTAGAACTACAGAGATAAGTTTATTTAGACTGTTCCTCACAGATCTCATTTTCAGGCTGTTCATTGAAAGGATGTTACTAGATTCTACCAAAACTTTTCCCTGTCTTCTCTGTAACTGTTATTATGACCAGCTAAGTCTTTTTTTGTTTTTAAGGAATCTCATTTCATCCTTATTTACTCTCACTTTAAAAAATCCTTTTGTTAATTTCACTTTTTGAAAAAATTTTAGTTTTTAACATAAGTAGTCACTTTTAACTATACAAAGGCTAATGTATTCCTAGGAGTTGCTGCAGTTAAATTCACTTTGCTCTAGTGATACTTTTGCCAGGAAATATTTGTTGGCTCTATGTCTAACTACTTGTTCTGATATTCAATATGGCCTGTACAATATGCACTTATGTTTTTTTATTATTTAGTTTGTTTTGTCTGTAATATAAATATAATCTAAGTGAGCTATATGTATTTTCTATTGCATCCTAATTTTGTGCTTTTAATAATGCTTTTTCTTACAAATTTTCTTCTTTTTACTAGACCATCCATTATCTTCTCTCTCCCTTTTAATATACTCATAATTCAAGACCTATGGGGCTTAAAAACAGAACTAATTAAATAGGAGTCATGGACCAGTTACCGTTGTACAGGAAAAATTAATGTTAAGCCACAGGTTTACCCTCATATTGGGCTTTCTTAAATATGCATGTTATTGGTCCCAAAAGAGCAGCTCCACATTCTGTGGGAAATTCAACATTACCCACACCCCAACAAACACACACACACACACACACACACACACACACACACACTCTCTCTCTCTCTCTCTCTCTCTCTCTCTTTCACATCTACCAAAAAAAAAACAAAACAAAACAAAATAAAACTGTGTAACAACCTCCTATAAGCATCCATTTGGTTTTTTGTTTCTTTGGTTTATGATGTGTGCTTTTTATGAAAAGAAATATGTAGAGGATTATTCCATATTGAGCGAGTGCCATGAGTAATAGACGTGTTTTATGGTCTAACTCAATGGAAGAGTCTTCAGATAAATAATGTGTAGTAATAAATAAAAATCATATAAAAGTTGAGGTAAAGATAGGGCCCAAGTTTGGAAATGACAAGAGTGGCTTATGTGGATAGATGGAGATGTGTGAGGAGGCATCTCTCTATTCTTCCTAACATTGTGGTGCTAAATGACAGCTCTTGGGAAGGTAAAGAAGGCCTTATAAAAAAATATCCTGCCTTTCCTCCTCAAGTTCCCACAAAGTTATCTACAAATGCCCAGATAGCTCCTCTTAAGCTTCTCCTTGAAAGCGTTTTGGAGTCTTCTTAGCAGCGGCTCATAGACTAGCTACAGCCACTGAAAGTAACAAAATGGTGAAGCAAACCAAGACAGCACAGTTCGATGATTGTTCTGCACTGTGATATCACGTGAGGCAGTTGTGGTTGCATCTGTGTATTTCTTTGTATTTCTATGCTTTTGATCATCTCCTTGGCCCTTCCTAATTCATGGTGAGGAACAGAATGTGCATCAAATACTGGAATGCTCCTTAAATCAGTTGCTTTTATTTTAATTCAACATAAACAGTTTCTAAAGAATAGCTAAACAGCTACTTGAATGTGATTAAACTAAGTTGCTAGTAGAATTGTCTTTCTGTTGCTAATCATTAATCGAATATTTTATTGACAAACAACATTTCTTGAAACCTACTGAGCTCTTTGGATGTATAATCTGTTTTTGTTGTTTACTCAGAAAAATCTAGACTGGACTATAGACTGAATTTGTATTTCTTATCTCTCTTTTTTAATAATTTAATATGGGAAGACCTCACATGAATGCATTTTTTATCTCATATTTTTCATTGTCCTGAATTTTCATCTATTTCCTCTAACATAGCATTCGTGTTTATTTCAACACCACTGATACAATTTTTTTCGATATTCATTCTTTTTAGTGATTTTAATGGATTTTAAATCTGCTAAAGATATCATTATTCTTTCAATTAAGTCAAATTGTTGAATTTTTGTTTTTAGCTCATGTTCTTTTTTGTGTGTCTCTTTGTTCTTGATTTAAAAATTGCTTGTGTTACTTTCTTCCTTTCTGATAGACTTCTGAAATCATAATTTCTTGTTAATTATCTGTAGAGATATGAACTTCACAGATTTGGAGTAACATCTTGTTTTCTTTTTTTTCCCTAGTATTTCTTAACGGCTCCACAGGAATTTAATCCAATTTCAATGCTTCCCAAAGGCTGACTGGATGGAGTGTCTCTAGCTTCTTTCCACTTGGCTGCTAGCAGCTATAGACTCTCAGATCTAAACCTGAAGGAATGGAAGGTGTGCTAAATTCTGCCTGAAGAGCCTGGCAAGAATTCATTTCATTTTAGAAAGCAGAGCTGATCCAGGCTCTTCTGTGCTGCCTGTTGAGTTATCTAAGTCAGTGCTACTCAAAATGTGGCTCACAGCTGGTACCAGAATGCAAAATGTTTTCTACAGGTTCACAAAGGGATAACTAAAGAAATTGAAAATGAACCTTCTAAAACTTAAAAATAAAATCACAGACAGTAAGTTTTTGTCTGTTGAATTTAATAGTTTAAAAATATTATTTTGCGCTGGGTGCAGTGTCTCGTACCTGTAATCCCAGCACTTTGGGAGGCTGAGGCAGGAGGATTGCTTGAGCCCAAGAGTTATAAACTAGCCTTGGAAACATAGCAAGACCCTGTGTCTATTAAAAATAAGTAAAAATATTATTTTGTATGATTAATTTTAGTTTAATTTTTTGAGTGATTCATTGTTATTTATTTTGCAGTTTCATGTGTAACCGATTAGAAATTTAGGAAAATGAACAAATTAGCCCTTTATGAAAGATAATTTGAGAAGCAGTGGTCTAAATAAGCAGCAGAATACTCAGTAGTTAGTTTTTATTTATGAATTTAGAACCGCATGGTCCTATATTCCTCTTATCTCCAAATTCTCTTTTAAATTGATGTAGGGAGAGAAGGGTTAATGAAAATAAGGGGTAGGTGGAATGGCTCAGAATTTGGCTGCTTTGGAAAACAGTTACATGGATTTGAGGAATAGCTATACTTTTTATTGGTCAGTGGATATATTGTATCAGATGTAGAATGTAGGACTGTAGGAGATGTATTTTCTTCCTTCAGCATGGCATGGGAAACATGTTTGGTTAGTACCCTCCAGAATGGGTTAGATAAAAAAACGTACAGTCATCACCTCAGATGATAATTCTATCAAGGACAAACCATATAGATCACAGCGGTCCCATAAGATTATAATACCATATTTTTACAGTATCTTTTCCATGTTTAGGTATGTTGAGATGCACAAATATTTATAACTGTGTCACAGTTGTCTACAGTATTCAATACAGTAACATGCTGTATAGGCTTGTAGACTAGGAGTGAAAGACTATACCGTCTAGCCTGGGTGTATAGTAGGTTATCCCATCTGAGTTTGTGTAAGTACACTCTAGATGTTTGCTCAATGACAAAATCACCTGACAATGCGTTTCTCAAAATGTATTCTTGTTGTTAAGTGATATATAACTACGCTTTTCAGTCTTTCCCTCTTGATTTAAACTATCATCTTACTTACACCCAGGACTTTGGCAAATTATCGACGCTTCTTTTTTTTTCCAGGGGTTTTCACAGTATATGAGTGTGTGTGTGTGTGTGTGTGTGTGTATGTATACATCTATATGTATATTTATATACACACATATATACACATGTACTGTGAAAAAATATATATATTCATGGATTCAAACATATATGTTTCATATCTTCTTATATAATATTTGTAAATATCTTATAAGGATATTAGGAGGGGTCTTATTATATTGCTAATTTGCTACTTTAATTTCATGATAAGCCTCCCGGTGCAGCTGGAAAAAGACTAACTCTTTGCTTTCCTTTAGTCATAAAGAAAAACTATGTACCTTTTGTACTTTATTTATGAACACATTCCAAGAGATATATTGAAGTTTTAGAAAGGAGGAGGCTTTTTGTGAAAGAGATTTCTGACATGGTGACAGGTTGGTTAAGAGGAACTAATGATATATTGATTAATGTGAATTGAGCTTGGGGTTATCTTTTTCTTCTTCTTTCATCTACCATCTAATTCTGACACTTTGAGTCCTTTGGTATTGAATTTCTGCTTGGGAGCAAAATTCTACCTTATAATAGTCGTTTCAGCTATATTTATCTGACGTAGATAAGCTACAGACCCTGTTGGATCATGATCTTTGTCATCCATAGTGATCCCCAGGATCAGCCAACTTCAGCAATAGATAACCTTATCCATTATGATTTAGCTTGAGAAATATTCTCTTGCCTTTTACAAAAAATGTAAACCTTTTCTGAGTATAAATAAATGTTTCCCTGAAGACATACCAATAGGCATAAAAATATGCGAAGTAAACGCTCTCATACAGGCTGGAAGTAGTGACAATGAAATGTTGTGAAAGGGCTGAATTGAAAGCCCTGGGCATGTGGAAATTGATTGCCTTACCTGCCCATGCATTTTTCTGTTGAATAAGATCTTCTCTCTTTACTTTCACTTCAATAGCCTTTCAGTATACCTGCCATCTCTTGCTCCCAAACACAGATGCAACTAAATACTAAACTAGAAGCCAATAAAATTGTTTGGTTTAATATTTTGTAGGTGGCAACCTGCCAACCTATTTTCTAAAATAAATTTCTTGAGACCTGAACATTTTTTCAGCATTTTTAGATGTCACAGTATTGTTTTTTTCCTCTGCCACTGAGCAGAATCCCTGCTGATATTCAAAACTGTCTTCTTCAACCCCTTACCTGACATTACACCATCAATCTCTATTCAACGTGGGGAAGATAGGGCACACTTTCAACTTTTCTAGATCATGCAACAGGAAAATGATGAATGGTGAAAAGAAAATGGTGAACTAAATAAAAGGTGAATTTCCTTCAGGTTGAAAACTTACTATCTGTGAGCATATACAATCTTAACTTAAAAAAATGTAAAAATAAAATAAAAATATCTTCTGTAAGGCCTTAAGCTGATCACATCCTCATTTTCACATTACTCATCTCCAGCCTTGAATATTGTTAAAACAAAACATGATTTAAAAACAAACAGAATAGCATAATCAAACTACTTTTATTTCAATAATATTAGTAAATATTAAGTTCATGTTTGTGAGATATCTTCACTTAATTAATCTCAGCATCCAAGCAAATCTAAGACTCACATTTCATCTAAACAAAATTGTAGTGAAGAAAAAGAAAAATGAAGGGAATTATCATATAGTATGGTAGAAACAATTTTTAGTTCAGCTAAAGTGGGATCCTTGATTTTCGTAGGGATTGGTGATCTGGAAAACACTGTAACAGAATCCCAGCATGAATAAACAACCATGATGCCTATATGGTCCAGAACAAGAGGAACAGAAGTTTTAGTTTTTGCCAAAAATTTTCCTCAGATATTTCCGTTTGAAAAGGCATACGTGGTGAAAATGAAAGAGAGGAGTATAGGCCAACGATGAAGACTCTTCAGCAGTCATGAACTTTGTCAGTATTAACCTTCTGATACCAATATTAGCACTGACGTCTGAAATGGAAGTTGTAGTTTATGAGGGCTGCCATTCCAAAACCATCGAAAATAACAGTCATATACTGAAAGCCTCCCTTCTCATTGCCATTTCTGTGGCCAGCAGGGCTTTCTAGTATTTTTGGAGTTTTAGTTTCTTTATTATTCTATCTTCTAAAAGCATGTCCCTTATGAACTGCTTTCTTAATTAATCAGGTGCTATCATCTGACAAGTTATTCTTAGAGTCCTGATGATTTTTGCAAATTTCTATGAAATTCAAGTTCTAACAGGATTTCCGGTTCCTCCCATCCCAGCAAAGATAGTGTTACAAATTGTGTAGCAGTCTGTTTACAGAGAATTGGCTTTATTTCTTATGTTATTTTATTTGTAATCACAAGTCAGTATCTTTGATACTGGTAATACTTTCTGCATCCTCAGAAATAAATTTTCTTTTGTTTGTTTACCTTAAGTTTAAAATCAGCTTAGCCTATCTCAGCTCTGTTTTTCTGTACTGTAAATCAACATGTGGCCAAACTTTGGGTATATGTTTTTAGCAATAATTTGTGAAGCATTTTCAAATGAGGCAAAATGCATTTTTCTGATTTGAACCACATCAGAATCTAGCTTATATAGGTTTTCAATATCATTTGAATAAGTAGATACACATATTCATAAAACTCATTAGGCATACATTTTCATTTTGAAAGCATATTTTTTATTTCAAAGTAAACTATTAGACTGATTAGAAATCAGTTTCTAGTTTGAAATGCATATGTTAATAAATTCAAAGGGGTGTACTTTCTAAAAATGTGCATTTTATCATAAAAGGTTAAATCTAGAAAAGACCTTAAGAATAAAAGTCTAGAAACAAATGCACATTTTACTTATTGTCAGTATTCTCAAGTCAAGACTGAAGATCTCTTCTTAGCTGAAATAAACTTAAAGCTCATAAAATGTACAGGTATTTTTTGTTCATTTTTTCCTATCAAATAGTCAAAACACTCTCTAATTATATATTATGTTTGTAGATTTAGCCTAAGTTACACCTTTATAATGTCAAGTAATTGTTCAGTTAAGAAAAGAAAATCTATTAGGTAGTTGGAGTTCAAGTAAAATGATATTTTAATTGATTGCATCATTAATGTTTAGGAAATAATTTTATAATTTTTGACTTCTTGGGCTATACATTTTGCTAACAAAAAGCATATGGGAATATGTACAATTTTAAAAGAATAAAATGTGTTTATCGATTTTAGGTTATAATTTTGAGCATAGATTTTTTCTTTCCACAGAAACAAAGTCATGTATAGTGTTTGGTTACTATGAGAATCTTATTTAAAAGGTACTTAAAATCACTTGAGGTACTAATAATAACACCAATAATAAACTGTTAGTTTTGACAGTGTTTCACTGTGAAACGGCTTGATTTCCGCTAGGGTTCTTAGGAGCTAATCTCCCTTGCAGAAGGTGTGAGCTGAAAGAGTACCTCTTATTCAGTCTTATTCGATAAGTGAGAGAAGTGACTCTTGGAGAGGTAAAGTGATGGCTCATTAAAGGTAATTGATTAATAGTGACCAAAACTCCACTTTTGGTCAGCTTCCAGTTTAGCTGTTTTTATACTGTCACACAGCTACAGACTAACTGACCTGAGTTAGGTATGAAATTTTTTGCATAATGTTCAGTGTGCGAAATTATAATTTTCCTTGGAGATACAAAATACATATGGGACTGTAGTGATTCAAAGCTTCATGATAATTAAAAAATATTTCTCAGAAAATGTTTAATTATTGCTTATCATGTGCCAAGTTCTGTTGAAGCTAAAAAGACAAGACCCTTGTCTACCCGATCTTGTGGAGAATCATTGTCTTGGGATTTGAGAATAACGGAAGGAATTGCATAAAATGCCTACTGTATACTCTGTGTAAAAAGCTCTTGACTGTAATTAAAGCCAAAATATGTTTTCAAGCGTGATTTTTAATTTCATTTTATATTCCTCGACTAACTGGACCTGATTTATAAAATAGTGAAATAGAATGATTTTCTCCTTGACATAGCTCTGTATTGACTGTTTTCTGGAATCTGGTAAAATGGTATATATGGGCATACAACATTACAGTGAGGAATACTTTAACACAATCAAGATTTTTTTGGTCTATTACATTGTTACCTCTTTTTTGTATATTTAATTATTGTGTCTTTTGCAATATATAAAGTTTTTAAATGCATCTAATTTCAGTAGCAATTTTTAACTCCTTTCTGGGACTTTACTAGAAATAAACAACTACTGGATATAGGCCAAAAAATTGAAAGCAGGAAAGTGAACAGATATTTGTACACCATATTCATAACAGCATTGGTAACAATAACCAAAAAGTGGAAAAAACCCAAGTGTCCATCTGCAGATGAATGGGTAAACAACATGTGGTGTATACGTACAATGGAATATTATGTGACTTTCGCAGAAGGAAATTCTGACAAATATTACAATATGGATAAACTTTGAAGACATTATATAGGTTAAAAAAAAGTGAGTCACAAATACTGTGTGATTCCACTTACATGACGTATTTAGAGTAGTCAAATTTATAAAAACAAAAATTAGAATTATAGTTGCCAGATGTCAGGGTAAGGTAGGGGAATAAGGAATTATTGTTTAATACATTTTTCAAGAAAAAAAATTCTGCTTAGAATTGTCTTGGATTTGTGGGCTCTTTTTTGATTCTATATGAAATTTAAGGTGTTTTTTTCCAATTCTTTGAAGAAAGTCAGATTGCCCTGGCCAGAACTTCCAATACTGTGTTGAATAGGAGTGGGAATCATCATTCTCAGCAAACTAACACAAGAACAGAAAACCTAACACTGTATGTTCTCACTCATAACTTGGAGTTGAACAACGAGAACACATGGCCACAGGGAGGGGAACATGACACACCAGGGCCTGTCAGGGTTGGGGGCTAGGGGAGAGAAAGCATTAGGAGAAACACCTAATGTAGGCGATGGGGTGATGGATGCAGCCAACCACCATGGCATGTGTATACCTATATATCAAACCTGCATGTTCTGCACATGTACCCCAGAACTTAAAGTACAATTAAAAAAAAAGCCAGGCACGGTGGCTCACGCTTGTAATCTTAGCACTTTGGGAGGCCGAGGCAGGTAGATTGCCTGAGCTCAGGAGTTTGAGAGCAGCCTGGGCAACATGGTGAAACCCCATCTCTACTAAAATACAAAAAATTAGCCAGGCATGGTGGCATACACCTGTAGTCCCAGCTACTTGGGAGGCTGAAGCAGGAGAATTGCTTGAACCTGGGAGACGGAGGCTGCATTAAGCTGAGATTGAGCCATTGCATTCCAGCCTGGACAACAGAGCAAGACTCTGTCTCCATAAAAAAAATAAAATTCTGGAGCTGATTGGTGGTGATGGTAGCACAACAATGTGAATGTAGTTAATACCATTTAACTATATACTTTAAAATGCTAAAAATACTAAATTTGTTTTTATGTACATTTTACCAAATTTTTTAAAAATAAAACGCCAATTGAAATAAACAAAAAGATATAAACAATGAATAGGAATTCATTTAGATGTGTGAAACATAAAAGGCTCACTGATAGCCTCCCATCAAACCAAAATTGAGTTTTGAATAAGACCTCTGAGAAAAAGATTTCAAAATTCGCTAACTCTTCTATCTCTGATTCAGATAAACAAGTTAGAATAAGCCTTAGGTCCATAATTTAATATCATATTAAACTTTAAAGAGGCATATACAATGATGATAGTTATTTTTAAGTTAATCACTTAAAATATTTTTCAAATTTCAGTAACAAGAACAAATTACAGTTAAAATAAATATAAAAATAAAATACTAAGGTATATTTGATGTTAAAACCTTTACTTCTGTAATTTTTCTCCAGGTATAATTATTATTATCCAATGGCAAGTGTGAATTAACCTTAACTTGAAAAATTTAGTGGCTGTTTCTACAGATATCAACTAACTTGTTCATATTAACTTATTAGTTTTTAATCAAGTATAGATGAGTTATTTAACTAAATTAACAGAACGTGTTGAGAAAGACAGGCATATAATTAGAAGTCAAAACTAGATTTCTCTAAGCCCAGCTGTCAGCTGGAATTTAACTTTGGTGGAAACCAGAAGAGAATAAGTTTTTACTCACTTGATATAAGAAATATGGAATTGTGACTCATTTGTTTCTATTTTACTGTTAAAATCTGTAGAAGAGTGGAATATATATTGTCCCCCTATACGTATATGTTGTATTCTAAGTCCCCAAACAGGCCATCAAAAAAGCCTATTCATCAGGCAAAAGAGACCTCTAAACCTATGTCACCCAGGACTTTGTGCATTGGAAATATTACTGGGATGAAATATTACTGGGTGACATATGTATAACACGGGTAGGGATTTAAGAGAGGTAGGAGTCTGTCTCCATATGGGGTGAGGTGGACTGAGCTTGACTGGGATTGTGCACATTTTGAGGTGTAATAGTTTAGACTGGTGGACACAGGTAGGGGAGAGTTTTAAAATGAACCTTGAATATTAAATAGTTGTTTGATAAGCCTAATTGAGCAATCTTTTGTTCTGCAAAAAAGCTATTATTTTGATGAGACTAAGTAGTCTGTTAGTTGGAAAAATAGATTTTCAGAACCTTCTTGAAACAAAAAGTTACGTGCAATTTCATCTTCCTAGGACAGATGTTTCTTGAATAATAATAAAGTCATGAAAACATAGACATAAGGTTTGTGGCTGTACGCAGTTCATTTATTAAGCAATTCTTGCCATTACTACTAGAATTCCTTTCAATAAACTTGAAGTTCTATCTTCTAATTAGCTAATTACCATGACAGTTGTCATTACCAATAGAGATTATTTAATAAGAGCTGTGCCAGCCATGTATATTGAGTCATTTTAACCACATGAAAGTCTGAAAAGCACCCTAAAACTGGACACAGAATTGTCTTACAGACTTTGTCATGGTTCTACCTACAACTATAGATTTATTTATTATTTTCATGGAATAATGCCATAAAACTCTGAACAAGTCAAATAATCTAAGATTTGTATCACCCCATTAAAATATTTCTCTATAGATAATTAAGAATTATCTTTGTTTATAGCTTAAAAAAATGAATTTCCTTTTCTCCAGGCTGAAAACTGAAGACTGGTAGGTGGCAGGAAGTAGGTGTAATGTAAATCTTCAGTTTCATTTTAAGCAGTGAGTGGCTGCACCTCAATGATACATAACTTGATGTTGGGTACGGTACTACCTGTGGCAACTTAGACAATGTTTGTTTAAAGGCTGATAGATAGCTGTGACCCCTTCTCTTTCTTCTGTTCTGTGTTCAGAGCTATAGTGATGTATTAGGTTCTCCTTGGCATAGCAAAAGCTTTATAAAACCTAGTTGCATTTTTTTCAGTCAGAGTTTAAATGCCTTTATAAAACAAAACAAAATCTCTCCTGGCCATTTATCTTCCTGCAGTTTGGATTGCATAGTTCCTTTTCAATTTCTTTCCATTGCCTGCTCTTGACAGTGCATGAAGGGAGAACATATTTCTCTCAGATCTTGTTATTAATATTTTTACTCATATTAGCTTAAGTATACAATCAGAGTATACCAGTGATTTAAACACAATATATAAATATTAAATATTATAAATATAGTGTTTATATATATAAACACATATATAAATGCAATATAATGCATGTATTATATAGGTGTTTATATATGTAAATTAGATATGTCTATATGTGTGTTTTATATATTAATGCGTATGTGTGTATTCTGTGTATGCATGTTAATATATAAACACACATATAGACATGTATTATGTATTATACATATATTACATGTCTATATGTGTGTTTATTATGTATTTTATATCTATATGTTTACATATTATCTTGTGCCTATGTTTGGGTTTATATATATATTTTATCTATAGTTTATATACTACATATGTAGTTTGTTTATATGTAGTGTGTATACACATATATACAACATATAAATATATAATATATAACTATAAATATATTTATAGTTATATAAACACATTATATAATACACAAACATACACACATAGAAATAAGTTGAAAGTTTGAGGGAATAGTTTAGGTTAAATAATGGAAGCCAACATGCTCCTCATTTTCCCAAACATCTATGTCTCTCATGTTTGGCTTACTCTATCTGTGTGAGTGTAATCACATGGAACATTAAGCTCTAAATTCTGAAAATTATTATAAATATTAAAAAATTATGATATGGAAAAACTGAATTACCCACGCTTTCCATTCATTCATTCATTCATTCATTCATTTTTAACATTCTGCAACAAAGAAGCACTTTTATATATTACTGGAAAAATTGAAAGTAAAATTCACTATAACAATGAATGCAGGATTTTAAAAATAGCAAAATTTTATTTCATTATCTATTCAACAACTTCATTCAGCCATATGTTTTATATAGTGAGAATGTTTGTATTTTTAGTGCACAGGAATATTGTCTCTTGGTATCTTTTTTTTTTTTTTTTAGTTGTTGATGGCAGAATAGGAGCAGTTCATCAGCTTAGCAGTTTAAGATTCAAAAGATCGGAACTCCAATTCCAGATCTGTCATTACCAGATATGAGATTGGGCAAGTTATTTAACTTCTTTGAGTTACGATTTTCTCACCTGGGAACTTGGAAAGTTGTATCTGTTTTAGGGTGGGGTTGTCACTTTAAAATGAGGCAGTGCTAGTACTGTTTTCTCTGTCTTGTCCATCTTGGCTGTAGCACAATGCCTGTTGTGTAGTAGGCACTCAGTTAATGTTGAATTGACAGAAAAAGTCATGCATATGACCAGCGTACTTGGAAGCTTTCCCATGGCAGACTGGGAAAGCTTGGTCAAATGTCAGAGAGAGAAGGGTTTCAGAGCTTCCATCTTGTGACTCATATTTAAGTGATGATGAAAGTGAAGTCCAGAGAAATCAAGATTTTTCTCAAAAATTCACCTGGTCAGTGGCAGGGCTGAAACTCTTTAACATTAATCACATAACTTGTCTCCCAGTGCCTGGGCTGGTGCCTTTTACATTAATCACATTACTAGGTAATCCGTAAGTCTGTGTTTTAATTACAGAAGTCACTATGATGCTACTAATAAAACATTGAGGACAAGTATTTTTCTAACTACTTAGTGAATTCCAAATGATATTTACATTATATGAAGACTCCACTTATCCAGGACCTTATTCAGTTGTTGAGTCAGACACATTTACTGACTGTCAGCTGTGAGTGCACAACATTGTGGTAGGCCTAGGGAATACACAGAAGAAAACACACACCCTCAAGTGGACAACTGTCTTCAGCAAATCTGAGAAATGTTTTTAAAAGACATATGGATGAGGTACAGGTGGGGTTGGGGAGCTGAGGTCAGATTGTGGAAGAGAAATAGGGATCTTCCTGGTAGACAGAGCAAAGGACAACATGTCAGAAGACAGAAAAATACATAAACGTAAAATATTGAATACACTAACCAATTTTGGTTGAATGGAGCTTCACCTTCAGATCTAAATGTGAGATAAGAAGCTGTTAAGGTCCACAGAGGTAGGTTCTTGGAGGGCCTAATATTCTGTGCCAAGGAGTCTGAACTTTTTACAGGTGTTATATTTCAGCATGTTTCTTTCCATAGTTCAGTTGTAGAAAATAACTATCAAGTTATCTAACAAATTTTGAACAGTGTAGGTGTCTATATGTTTAACAAATATTTATTATGCATTTGCTATTTTAACTAAATCTTTCCACAACTCACAGGACTCATAGGGAAAAATTAATAGTCTAAGGAGAGAAAAAAAGCTATTGATATATTAACATTTGACCTAAGGTACCACTATTAGTGACCTCTGGGAAAACTTTTGTCAGACAAGCGTTAAACATGATCAAATTGTGCATTATTCAATGGGATATAACTATGCAAGAAAATCCTCGTTTTTAAGTAGTAAGATATATGGGTAAACACATTAACATGTTCTATTCTTTTTGGGGTGAGGGGAAAGGGATATTCTCTATACGTGTTATGACCTCAATCTGTAGCAATGGTGACCCAGCAATAGCAAATAGGCGTATAACGTAAGGTCTCTCAGGTAAAACGTCACAAATACTGTTGCATGCCTTTAAATCCATGATGCATGTGGCTTTCTCCCTCTGTTTTCTACTCTGCAAAGATGGGTATAAAAACCAATTTCCTGTCATTATTTAAATTAATATTCTCTTCTGGTATGTGGCTAAAGTGGCACCCAGGAGTTTGCTGCCTAAGGAAATACATTTGAGAATTAATGACATTTTTGTCTAGCATAAAGGTAACTGAAAAGCAAACTTGTTTACATAAAGATGGACATTTTTAAGGGAAGAAAAACATCAAGCAGTGATAAAAACAGATGCATCTGTTCTTTATTTTTCTTTTTGAATGTGTTTCCTCGGCCAATTTCAACAAAGAAGAGATGTTTTGCAAGTATGTTTCTCCCTCCTGAACAGGACTTTAACTGGCTTATGTGGAAACACTAGCAATGAGAAAAACATTATCTGGGCTTCAAAAATGGTCAGAAACCAGAGATGGTTGCCTAAGTCGTCTGTCTTTTAAAGTCTGGTTTTAGATTAACGATGAGTAGATAAACTCAAATAAGCCTTATTGAGCTTCACCTGTACCTTTAGAAAAATGCACATGAGGAAAAAGAATATGTAATTATACTGTTTCAAATGTGTATTTAATCTGATAGTGATGTGAAAATGACATGTAATCTACATTTTTTTTTCAATAAATCTAAAATTGCGTTATTTTGGATGAGTTAGTATCTCAAAATTCACCCATTTCTCAATCTTGCCTGGCCACTCCAAAATAATACTGAGCTGTGATCTTATTTTTTGTTTCCCTATTCCATTTCAGGATCAATTTATTTTATCAAGCCCTTTATTCCTGAGAGTCTATTTTCTGGCTTTGGCAGTTGAGGCAAAGGATACTGTTAACAGCAGGAGTGTGTTGCTGGATGTTTGGAGACTGGGATTGTAGGAAGCAAGATGCAGTCTTAATTTTCCTCCACTGGAGTAGAGAGGGAATGTCACTTTTCTCACTGAAAGTCCTCCAGCCTTGGGAGTCAGGAAACCAGACCAGTCATGCAATTATCCCCCATCCCTTAAAAGCTTTATCTCTCTGATTCCAACACATCCTGGGTAAATCTCATAAAGTTACCATAAGGATGGCATAAAGTATTATGTAATCATTCTTAAACATTACACATTTTGTTGATAGAACATTATAATAAAGGGAAAAAAGAAGCCTGTAGCAGCATTTCCGAATATACTCAGAGAGTTCTTCCTAAGGATTATGGGTTGGAAGTGTTTGGCACACAAACAATGATTAAAGCAGTACCAAGGTATTTATTGCCCAAAGACAAGAAGTAAAGGCATAAAAGAGCCCAGATTCAGATCTTTGGTTTCACTCTTAGAATTAGAAGAACTGGGTAACTTTTAATGAAAAAGTTGGTCCATCAAACTTTTGCTCTCTAGAAATGAATCTGGGTTTAGGGAAGTGCTGTCAATCCAGCTTAACCCTTCTTTATTTCTTGGGTTTCAAAGTACTAGTTATGCTTCAGTGCAGGAGCTGTGGAGTGCTGAAAAAATGATTTCATTCATTCTTTGAACAATAAGCATTTACAGTTTGCTAAATGTGATCTTTCATGTGTGTCTTTACCATGTATAAACCAATAGCTGATGTTAACAAGATTTGGATTAAGTTTTTGTAAATGTAATAGAATCAGAGGTAGATAGTGCTTGTACAGACTTTCTGAAGCATGATACCATGCAGTCTTTGAAGTATACTCTTTAAATTTGCAGTTTTATGTGAAAAACATCCCCAACCTCATGTATTTTGAAAGCAAGGATGGTGACTGGGGAATGGAAGGGGAGAGGAGGAGAAAGTTGCAAATAATTTGAAAAAGAAAAAAAATTCGTTTGTGATTTGGTTCCTGCCAATGTGGTTAATGTCTCAACTTTTGAAAAACACATTGAAATCTGAAGAAAAAAAGCAGTCATGAGGAATGAAAGAAGAGGAAATGGTTGTCTACCAAGTGTAAAGCACATTTTCCTTGGTGCTGAATTTTACCTTGGAATGAATCTTTATGACCACATTATAAACCTCTGAAAATAGAGTTTACTGGAAGTACTGAAACTGTCTTAAATGTATTTTACTGGCAAATGTGCTCCTGGAATGATTTTTGTAAAGGTAAAGATATTAATTTTATGCAATCCATATGTATGTGTGTTTTAAAACATTTGAGGGGTTACTTGTTTTCAGCATAGCTACCACATCATCAAAGATGGAGCAGAATGATTTGAAGAGTCTTTAAAGAAGAAATTACACATGCTTTATTTCAAAGGTTCTGCATAATTCATTTTATTCTAATACTGTGATTCAGTTAGCTCCTTACAGTCTAGGCTCCAAGGAAGACAGATCAGTCTGGAATGATTCCAGAATTTCCTCCTCAAAGCCCAATACCTATTTCATTTCTGATGAGAGTATTCAATCAAAGTATGAAAATTATCCATATGTAATAACTTTTCCCATAAAGAAGCATGTGGTTCTAACAATTGATTTGAGAATTTAGAAATAACACAAATGGATTTCTCCACTAAACAATATCGTCTTTATAGAATGATATTTAAAAGAATAATAAAATGTTATCTGCATAGCAGTATTTTAACACAGGGTTTTCTGTTTTCAGACATATAATAAAGTTCAATTAAAGTTTGAAGAGAAATAGTATCTTCCACAGTAGTCACCATATTTTTGTTTTATTTTAAGGCAGTTTAGACTAATTTAGCTATGTCACTATGGGGAAAAGCTTCCAAACTTTCTTCATGTCCTCTTCTTTTGCTGCCAAGACAGTAAATGCCAACTGAGAAAAAGTATAGGCCAGGAAGAAATCATAAACAGTTCTTGTAGGAAATTTATAAAAAGCAAATTTATATTTTGGACATTTCTGAATTTGGATATGGAAGGAAGGAAAAAGAAAGGAAGGAAGGAGAGGGGAGGGAAGGGGAGAGGAGGATGAGTGGGAGAGAGAAAAATGAAGAAAAAAGAGAAATCCACTAAGTAGAAGACTAGAAAGGTGTGATTAAATATGAGGTCACTAAAAAAGAAAAGCAAATCCTTTCTGATGGATGTTTTGTGTAGAATACGGTCCCATGTGACTCTTCCGTCATCATACTACACTCTGTTTTGGTTTTGTTCTGGGCAACACACTGTGATGGCATAGTGAGGCCTGTCCAAAGAGAGTAACCTAGATGATTAGGTGTCTGAAGATCGTAGTTGAGTAACTATGGAAAAGAAGACTTAGTTCATGAAGACTTAATAATGAAATAATAGGTTGGTGCAAATGTTATTGTGGTTTTTGCCATTAAAGGTTGTAGTAAGGGCTGGGCACCATGGCTCATGCCTGTAATCCCTGCACTTTAGGAGGCTTTGGTGGGCAGATCGCCTGAGGTCAGGAGTTCGAGACCAGCCTGGCCAACATGGTGAAACCCTGTCTCTACTAAAAATACAAAAATTAGCCAGGTGTGGTGGGGGGCACCTATAATCCCAGCTACTCAGGAGGCTGAGGCAGGGAAATCACTTGAACCTGGGAGGAGGAGGTTGCAGTGAGTTGAGATCCTGCCACTGCACTCCAGCTTGGGTGACAGAACAAGATTCCATTTAAAAAAACAAAAAACAAAAACTTTTGGTGAATACCTCAATTACTGGCCGGGCGTGTCGATCACGCGTACTCCCAGCGCTTTGGGAGGCCGAGGCGGGTGGATCATGAGGTCAAGAGATCGAGACCATCCTGGCCAACATGGTGAAACCCTGTTTCTACTAAAAAATACAAAAATAAGCTGGGCGTGGTGGCGCGTGTCTGTAGTCCCAGCTACTCAGGAGGCTGAGGCAGAAGAATTGCTTGAACCCAGGAGGCGGAGGTTGCAGTGAGCTGAGATCGCGCCACTGCACTCCAGCCTCGTGCCTGGTGACAGAGCCAGATTCTGTCTCCAAAAAACAAACAAAAAAACCCTCAGTTACTTGTTAAGCAACCTAATATAATACCATCTTCAAGTATTTTTTAAAATAGGATTTATTCTGGATGACTCTGAGGAAGAACTATGGGGAATATTGGGTCTAAATAGGCCAGACAGATTTATCCTCAAAATAGGCAGAAACTGTAAGAGTTAGAGCCCTTTGAAGATGGAATATATTACTTCGGGAACTAATGATTTAGTTTCTTCTTGCTGGAGACTTTAAGGAGAAGGTGAGTGACTTACTAAGAATTAGTTAATCATGTGGCGGGCAGAAGTGGATACCAGCTGTTCTTTCTGATGGTGACAACCTATGATTTTACATATTTACTGGGCACTGCCTATAAGTCATTCTGATTGTGACAACCTTGTACCTTTGAGGTATCTGTGCTTGCAGATTCTTTTGTGGGGAGATTATATCAGTGGAATATGTCAGCACTGACATGTTCTGAATCATTGACCATCTCATGCTAAGTGCTTGAAACTTGCATGAAATGGAACATGTCTCTGGCATGTAAGGAGCAGATGTTTTGCCCTTTGCAGAAAATCACTGAGGGAAACCTAGAGTATCTTTTCATCCCTCCTCCTACTCTGCTATGGGAGAAAGTGAATGTTAAGATAACACTAGGAAGAAAAGAAATGATCTTGTGAATTATAATAAAGGATTTTTGGATACTAGGAATATCTGGGTCACTAGCTCAGACTGTTTTAGTTATTGCTTGGTTTTCTAGATGTCAGGCCTACCTGTTGTAAAGCTGGAGCTCAGTAGGTCAATTCAGCTTTGATGTAGTTTGCTCTCTGGTATGTGAGCAAATGAGTTTGTAGTAACCATTTGTTCCCTTGATGAATAGGGTTGGTATGAGAATTTGGTATTTGCAGATAAGATATTCTCTTCTGGCTTATGGTAGTTGCTTAATAATTTCTGTTTCCTTTGTTTTATATTATTATTACCCAGCCACACAAACTAAAAACAAAACAAATATCTCACTATTACAGTGGACCTCTACACTGGCTATGTTTTCTTTTAACTTGGGTATTTTTTAAATGTGTTGTTATAAGATTCCTACACACTTAGAATCTCTGGGGATGGAGCCTCAAGAATTAGTATCACTCTCACCAGGTGATTCTAACATACAGTGTCAAGATTCAGTGTTCTAAATTATTGGATGTATAATAAATAAAGCCAAATACCTAATTATAGAAAAAAATGATTGTTTGACTTACTGTAAAATTATCTAGGGATAGCTATCATTAGTTTAGGTCAATGCAAGAAACTGGAATTGACAGAAGAACAAGCAGAATGATTTTCTAGTTTCTTTTTTTTTTTTCTAGGTTATTTACATATAAAAATGAATTGCAGTTATGGCTTTCCTTCGTTGAACATAATAAAATAAATAAGAATGTTTCAGTATATGAAGTTGATGCTGTTGGAATCAGTAATATGTTGGGGTAGTTTCTGAGGTTGGCCAAGATAAAATGCTTCATATGAAGGTATAGTTCTCTCAACAGACGTACAAAAATAGACCCTGAAATAGTAACTCAGAACCACTTGTTAGTGTGTGGCAGGAAAGTGTCCTGAGGAGGGTAACAACTTCCCTCTAGTCACTATGACTTTGTCACTTATCTTGGCCCCTAAATAGCTAGAAAGGTTTGTAATATAACACAGGGTGTTTGCTCATTCAAAAGCAACAGTTTTATGATAGAGATGTGCTCTTAATACTGAAAGCCCGAAATTGGTTTTATATTTGGTTTCTTATTCAAAGATAATATAGAATTTGTTAATAATCAACTAGACTATCAATGGTGAAACAGTTACTGTTGGAAATAAACATGACAACATGTGATTGTACGTGATTGTATGATATTTAGAACAATTTATTGATTTATGATAGTTATTCATATATCAGACTGTGATACTCTTTATTTGTATATTTTCTATTTTAAATAGTTTTATTTCTCTCTCAATGTTTTTTTTTAAGTAGGAAAGTTGTCTGCCTTCTTTGCCTGCATCTGTGTGTACCCTTGCCCTCTTCTTGGCCAAATAATGGGGCTTGCTACTATACGTGGGTGATGAGGGGTACAGATTTCCTGGTTTGAAGTAGGCTCCCTGTGGAATTTCTTTGAACTACAGAAACGCTACTACTTGCTATGTCTTTCTTGTTTTTACCAGTTTAACACAAACGCTGCCTTTCAATGCAACTACATGTTCAAAGCAAAACATAAAATTGTGTTAGTTTAAAGGACTCATTAATTTCCTTTGTACTGCAAATCCTTGAGTTAACAAATGCAGTGTGCTGATTCTATATTCAAACTTACTCCATTTTGGTTGCTATTAACTTCAAAGGAAACCTGAAAAAAGAGGATAAGAAAATTAAATTCTTGTGTTGAAAAATTAATACATTACTGACAACTGACCCACTTTTTAGTTTCTGTTTTATGAAATGTTAAAGTTTTTCTATTTGTAAGACAGATCTGTGGTTAAACTTGTTCCATGGTATTTCTTCCTTAAAGATTAACGCCTCCACCCTATTGAGTCATTGTCATTCTGTGGATTCTTGTTGTACAGTTTTAAAAATACCTCTTAAGATCTCTAATTTCCATCCTGATGTGTGTGTGTATGTGTGTGTGCACATGTATGGATGTGGTTTATGTATTAAACACAAAGATATTTGATCCCTAAAATGATATAATAGAAGCAAAAATTAGTTAATTCAAGGAATAAGGTTTTAGTTTATATTACTGCTGTTAAAAATTATCCATTACTTTATATAGTTAGTTAACATTTTACCTTATGAGGAATTATCAGTGTTTAAATATTGAGCCTGAACCTCTAAGACTTAAATATTAATAAGTAGAAATATATGTATAAATCAATATTATCTCTTCTTGATATAAGTAACCAAGTGAAGAATTTTGAAAAATAAATTACTATAGTTGGCCTAAAATTATTATAACACTAATGAATAAATGTGCTAACAGTTTTTCCTTTCCTATGATTAAAACTGTTTTTTCACCATGACAAATGCTAAGCAAGATTAAAGGAAATGCAGTTGCTAGGTGATATTACTAATTCTCTCACTTAATACTAAGCAGAAAATTTAAATCCTAAGATGGTATGACAGTTCTTGAAGGATACCCATATCTAGCATAAAATATATATCAATTTCTTAGGATGTCTTTCTTTTGTAGGATTAGAAAATAAATAAAAGTTGTCGTTGTAGTTCCACATCTGTAAACAAACGAGCAAGCAAACGACACACGTAGGCAAACACTCAAATTTTGGTAATAGTTTTTCTTTGTTATCTCTCATGTTGATCTCAACAAAGTTGAAGCTCATTGACTATGTTTTTGAAGTCATTTCTTTTGAAAATTGGTACATCCTTCCTAAACCCAAGTTTCTTCAGAATTATTTTGCGGTGGGGGGACATAATGAGAAAACACTGTAAGATAGGAAAGGTTTTTCTCCTTTAGAAGAACAGAGGCTTTGCACTAATGGGTCAGAGGATTGAAGAAGCACCCAGGAGCCATGCTCTCTAGTGGGGTGCAGAGACAATGTTCTTAGAAGGTCTGTCTGTATTGATAATGCAGTATGTCTTACTATCTAATCAGTTAGTAGAATCTTGTTAAATGGTCACATTTAGATCTTACTGACAGTTCCATTTTATCTCTTACCCAACTACTCCCTGAGTAAATATCCTCTGTGAAGTTAGAAATAGATTGTTAATTTCTGCTCTGTTTCTATTGCTTTATCATGACTTTTTCTCTAAACTTAAAAATATCTGTAGCCAAAAAATGTTTGCAACACTGAAAGTAATTAGAGTTCACGAAGCGTGTAACAAAGATGCCATTCAAAGATGGTGTGTGGGAGCTACAAGCCCCAGTTTTGCAGAGACTGGGCAGGTGAGCTGAATAAGTATCCAGAGTCAAGTGGACACTTCATGCTGCATTAATGACAACACCAAATATTTAGCTTCCATAACTGACATCTGTATGCATAAAAACTTTCTTTTATTTTTCCTTACAGTATGAGTATGTATTGGAGACAATATGAATAACTGTTGCCATCATCCAAGGTGGTCTGTGACCATCTTCTTGGCAATTGTGCAATCTCAGTCAAGTCCTTCACATTTTTGAAACTTCTGCTTCTTTGTACACAGGAAAGTGAGGATGAAACCCAATAAAATGTCAACTGGTATCACACAGTGTCTTGCATTTAAATGCTCATTTAAATTTTTGTTTTATATATTTATTATTTCCCTTTAGTAAAACTAAAGAATCAAGAACTTTCTTCATTTTTACACAATAGCACCGGTTAAGTGCTGACTTAAAATTAAAAGATTGAAGACTTCCAAGTATCTTTTCTGTTGGACTATGAGGATGTTAATGACTTCTTTTGAGGGCTATTGACCTTAGCAACGCAAACTCAAGTTAGGCTCTAATTTTCATTGTGTCAGCATCTTAACTTATATTTCTCTCTTCTTGCTCCATCAAGATGAGCACTGATTTATGACCTCTAGGCCTTAGGCGAATTTCTAGGGGCTTCACCTAACTAGTTTTCCATCTGTAGTTTAGTAGAACTGACAACTGTTAGGAGATGTGGATTCAGGAGCATTTAAATGGGTCACCAGCACCAGATTCTCATGTTTTCAACAGTTCCTTTCAAATTCTTATTTGTCTCTTAGTAATGATTAAGTTTGTACACATAGTTTAGAACAGCTGGATTTTATATGGCAGTAGATTTCCCTTAACAATTTTCAAAACAGGAGTATTTCAGTTAGTGGGTAAGAATCCTAACGCCACCACTGCAGCCTCTGCTCAGAGTTTTCTCAGGTATTTAGAAGATTTTATTTTTTTCTCAAAAATATTAGAAAGTGTATTCTTTTCATCTCCCTCTTAAAATGACTCTCATGGTTCTCACACTTACATTCGTGCTTTCTCTGAATTTTTATATCATGGTTTTGATCATTTGTATTCCTTTTATTCTGCCATTTCTTGGTTCCTTGTCATCTTAATAATTCATAAAAAAAAATTAAAGACACGCTCTCAATTTTAAATCAATCTTCAAGAACTCCAAAACTCTTTATGAGGAACTCAGGGAATAGTATTATGTTATGTTGTCCTGAGTACGGCTTGCCTAAATGTGACAGGTAAAACTAGCGTCAGCATCAAGTGAATAACAAAGGCCAATACAGGCTAGATTACCAGAATTCTGTCAGAAGACAAGTAAAAGCCAGATGTTCCATCTCATGCCTATCTACAAAGTAGTGACATAAGGAAATAGACACCCTGTCCCTTTCTTAATCAAAAGAAGCAGTGGTAGGTATAATTGGCTATAATTCCAGGACACTGGCTAGCCAATGTTTTCTACCAGGCAGGCTATCTGCTATTAAAGGATCAGATACTTGACTCTTTTTTCTTTCTCTTTCATCAGAAAAACTGCTGGGATAAGAGTGAGTTTGAAGTTATAGATAGTACCCAGATTATTAGTTCAAGTGAAAGATGATTATGCCCTAAACTAAGGCAGCAGCAAGTTGGACCAGATTGATGAGAAGGAATGGAGAAATATTTAGGTGGTAAAGTTTCCAAGTAAAGTCTGCTTAAATATGTTGAAGATGATTAGTTAAAGCAGATTACATAGGATGATTCCAAGGTCTGTAAATTCAGAGACTGTGCTGCTGGTTATAATAGTTCTGAAATAGTGAATACAGGTTTGGGAAGAAAATAATAAGTTGTTATAATATGTTGACTTAGAGATAACCATGATACTACATCCAGGTAAAAACATCTAGGAGTCAATATAATATATAGATTTAAACCTTTAAAAACAAGTGGCCTAGGGCCAGGCATGGTGGCTCATGCCTGTAATCCCAGCACTTTGGGAGGCCAAGGTGGGCAGATCATGAGATCAGGAGTTAGAGACCAACCTGTCCAATATGATGAAACCCCATCTCTACTAACAATAGAAAAATTAGCTGGGCATGGTGGCGTGTGCTTGTAGTCCTAGCTACTCGGGAGGCTGAGGCAGAAGAAACGCTTGAACCTGGGAGGTGGAGGCTGTAGTGAGCCGAGATCGTGCCACTGCGCTACAGCCCAGGTGACAGAGTGAGACTCCATCTAAAAAAAGAAAACAAGTGCACTAGTTGGACATATAGTCTAGAATACCAGAAGACAGAAGAACTGAAACCATGCCCAGTGTATACATGGAGAGTATTACATTCTAAAGAACATCAGTGTTTAAGGAATGAAAAGATAGAAGGGACCTGTGCAGAAACTAAACCACAGCCAGTGAAATTTTAAAATCATTACCAGAGAATGCTGTTCTAGAGGCCAAAGAAAGCTTTTGACAATAAAGAACACTGTGAAGTTACAAAAGATGAAAAGAAGAATATCCAAAGGATTGATCAGTTAATGAATAACAGATATAATTAGAGAGTTGGACAAGAGAAATTTTAGAAGAGAAGCAAAGGTAGAATTCAATTCCAGGGAGCTGAAGAATCAATGTGAAAATGTAGAGTTTTATTATTAGAGAGAAAAAGAGAGAGAGAGAGAGACCTAGAAATCAACAGAATCCAGAGATCTTTTTTGTTTAGGTGATGTTGTTTTGTGTTATCTTTTTAGATGGGAGTTTGTTTAGATGATGATGTTTTGTGTTATCTTTTTAGATGGGAGAAACTTACACATGTTTACAGGTTGTAGGGGGTGGAAGATAAGGGAGACGGTACAGAGAGCAAGCATGGCATTATAGGAGATGGAAGAAATACCTTAGCAAGTATCTGAGAATATAGGCAGAGGTGGTAAAATTGGTCCTGAAGCATAGAAGGCACTGTCAAGGAGATTTGAAGGAGCAAAGACATATTAATAGTAAGTAATCTGTGTCAGTGCAGGAGAAAGTTAGGGCCTCCATTTCCTCATAAACAGCAGGGAGTGTTTTCTGATGGAATGAGCTTAAGGAGGTCAACAAACAGAACAGCCATTATGGGAAATGGTCAAAGCTATCAAATGGGTCATATAAAAGGAATTGTGAGTGATACTAGAAACCAAGCATTTCTCATAGTATTATAATTTAGGGAGACAATAAGGAGAAAAAAAATAAAAAGAGGTAAGGAGTCCTCTGGTGTTGAGCGTCTACAGGGAAAAATACTCATTAGCAATGCCCAGATCATGGACTTGCAAAAGCCTGGAGCTTCCAGCCACCCAGTTTATAGGATTCTGAATTTCTCATATGACATATATGTCAGTTCGAGGAGTCTTTGTGGAATGGTGATTTCCTGTTAAGTTCAAACTGCTTTGAGCCTTGGGTGCAATTTGAAAAGTTCACAAGTAATAAAGGCCATGAACAGAGAGGAAATGGGAAAATCATTTATATCAACAAATTGGCGACATTGCCCTCTAACATATCCATTAACTAATTAGACAAAATTTCAATGCAAGAGATTTGTCTCAGTGTCTTTGCTCACTTGGAACTGATGAAAAGTGTTTTTATTCTGTTTGCTTCTAACTTCAGCAAGTCACCTTTGTTCTGTGTGCCCAACCACATCTTTCCAGCTCACTCATCTGTGGCTGAATTTAATGAGACCTACATCTTGCTGTGAAGTAGGTTGTGGAAATTATTGTAATGATTATTAAATCATTTTCCCAAGTTCTTTTAATCTTCGAAATGTTTAATTTCCCAAATCCCAAGTCATCTAGTAAAATGAAAAGACCGCAAAAGCAACACAGCTCCCACTTCTGCCTAAGGTGCATATTTTCCCTCCCATCTCCTTGATATTTACTGACATCCATCATGGAAATTAAAAAGCAGCAGTAACCCATGTCATGAGGTTTTTGCTATTTGTTTGGAGCTCAATTGGAACGTTGGGCAAAGAACCAACACAAAACATAGTTTGCCAAAGTGAAATATTATGGTTATGGTAAGATAGAGTATAAGAAAAAGGACTTCTAAAGTCCACAGATTTCTTATTTAGAAATACATGTATAAAGCAGTTTCTTTTTGTTAATTCTGAAGAAAGTTAATTAAGATTACATAATTGAGTGATTGTGAATTGTTTAAAAGACATTTTTGGAAACTTAGAGCCTGGCAGTTACAGGCAATGTTGCTGTACATATGGTTGGGTTGTCCAGCAGTCTGTTAGACCTGTTGTCTCTGATGTAATGGTTAATAGTGCCCTCCTTTTACTCTGGCTTGGAAGATGAATTTTATGTTCATCTTAGACATAGAAAATGAACGCAATATTTGATATATAAATCCTACTTGTGAATTCAGATAGTCCATTCAGTTTACTTTTCTTTGAAGGGAAAGTTGAGAAGTGACCTCTGATTCAAACCTCTGCTGTCTTAGAAACAGTAAAAATGTCTGCATTTATGCAGCTTCTCAAAATACAGAAAAATGTGAATGCTGCTATAATTGTGCCATTTGCAACTTACTGCCAAATTTATATTTTGCTTAAATGTAATAGCTTGAAAATATTGTCAAAGGCAGATCTCAAAAATGCTACATATTTCCTTCTGTAAGTAATGCTAAGTGAGGAATGAATCATTTCCATCTGTAAAGTTCAGAAAAATAAATATTTGATATTACAGTCACCTTTGAAAAATAGGCTGCTTTTGAGAAATTCATTAGATTCTTTTATCACTTTTACTTAGAGAATATTGAAATTGCTTCTGAAATCATCAATGTGTACTATCAAAGGCAAGGGTAACATGTTATGTCAATATGAAACCAAAGTGCAATTAAGGGCAGGACTGTGTACATAATTTAATAATTTTTTCTTTTCATTTAAACCAGTTCTGAGGGATTAGGAAAGCGTAACTGAAATAAAATATTACAACTACCATTACAACTCTTACTCTTGCTGAATAACATGGAACTAATAGGATAGAAGCAGAAAACAAATTTATTCTTTTCTGACACTCCCTATTAAAACCTAACCCTAACCAGTTTTCGATGGCTTTCAAATCTGCCAGAAACTGGAATAACAGTTTGACTTCCAACACAGATATTAATTGTAGGAATTTTTCTTATTCCTTTGTGTAATCTTCTGGGTAGTGTCCTTTTTAAAATGAATTTAGGCTGGATCCCTTTCTGGTCCTAAGCAAGAATTCAAATATGATTGTTTTGCCATAGATGGAAGTACAGTGGTCCACCACTGAAACTCTACTTCTCTTTGATATCTCAAGCTGAAACTTCAGGGTAAACACATTGTCTCAGTGAACTAGGAAACATCCCTTTCTGACCACCAGTGTTGGGAATAGTTGAGAGACACCATAGCATACTGAGAACTCATAAGAAAATACTTTTCTCAGCTGCTTTAACTTTCTTTTTTCTTGCCTTCAGGTAGGAAGATAAAAGGAAATGACACAACACGTGAGTCTTTATTTTCCCTAAAGGATAAAATGTATTTTTTACCCTGTCAAACCTCTATAACTTATATATCCTGGAAGCGGAAGAAGATAAATTTTGTTAAAATGATTTTATAATATATTAGCATAGGGGGTCTAGCACCTCTCTAGAGAATAGGGATTAGTCTGTTGGCCAAATCTAGCTCTCTGCTGTTTTTATGTAACTGCTCCTTTAAGAATAACTTTTATGTTTTTAAATGATTTAAAAAATCAAAAGAATAACATTTTATGACATGTTAAAAGGCATGCATTCTAAATGTCAGTGTCTGTAAATAACGTTTTATTAGAACATAGACATGTCCATCATTTGCATAATACCTATGGCTGCTTTCCCCATACAATGAAAGAGCTGAAGGATTAGAACCTTCTGCATTGCAAAGCCTGACATGTTTACCGTTTGGCCCTTTCAGAAAAAGTTTGCTGACCTACGCCGTAGAATGTGGTATACTTGGCATCTGTTGTTTTGCTCTTGGCTTTTGTGGTTTCAGTTAAAATTGAGACAGTAGAAGTCCCATTTCTGACATGCTGTTACTCTACATGTGGAAACTGTCAAAATATTATTACTCTCTTAATTTTATGTTTCTTGATTCAGTGTGGGATTTTGAATATGGATTGTAAGCTTACTATGATTGATCTGAATAGAGATTTTTAAAAATGCAGACATATGCTATTCTTTCTTATCAAAGATAAGTTTGGGCTGAAAATGGAGTATGGCAGACTTCTAGAATTATTCATAACATTTAATTTCTGTGACAATCTAAGGCTTAGGATCAAGGCATAAGTTACTGTGAGCCTGAAAATGCTGGTGCTCTGTTTGGCAGTGTCTGGTGAGATGAATATTACAGATCTACTTGCTTGGTTTCAGTGGTTTTGTCTTTAAAGTTACAAAAAAGTAGAAATTTAGGACCATAAGTTTGAGCCTTTAGATTTGAATCTAATGGTTATGTAAAAATAAACCAAAATGATAAAATTATAATAGATAAGAATAAATATTAATTTGAAGAGTTATGAGTGAAAAATAGGCAGAAATTACCAGCAGCCTTATTACTATCGCATTCCACAAAAGCATTTACACAGTTGTTTCCAAAATGTGAGGTTTGATATGAGTGGCTGTTAACTATCATGAAGACTCACTATTCTTAGGTAAAAGACACAAATATAAATTTGCTTCAGTCTTCACTGGACTGCTTGATAACTTTGGAGAATACCCTTCTTTTTGTATTTGCTCAGAACATTTTCTTGGACCAGAGACACATTCACCCTTGTTTTGGTTTGTTAAAATCTTACTTGGTCTTCAAGACCCAGATGCATTTGTACCTATGCTATGGCATTATTCTGCTTTCTCTTTTTCTCCCATAGTACCTTATTATTGCTACTATTGTATAAAAGTCACATTTTGTTATGCCATACAGTTATTTGCATTTATATTTCTTTACCCTTGAATTGAAGGTAGGAAATATATTTTGAGTGTTTTGTACTTACTTTAATATTGGTGCTTAGTAACTCACAAAACTAGCTATTGAAGACAAAGGAAAACTTTAAGCTTAAACTTATCTAAGTTTAATAAATTTGGAAACTGTCAGAAAGGTGACTGTTCATGTATCTTTTTCTAGGTAAAGTTCTAATGCTTTATTTTTATTTCCAGAAAAATCAATTCTTAGCTAACTTTTAAATAATACACATTGTGCAATGAAAGCTTCACTATTCTTGGTCATTATTTGTTTATTTATTTTACAATAAGATATAATCTGAGGGAGAATCTTAAATGTTGAAGAATGTTTGAGAGAAAAGAGCATCCTGCATGTATTTGCATAAGTTGAACCGAGTGAAATAATTCAGAAAGTTCAAAAGGTAATTCATACAGATCAGCATTCAGAGTGTTCATCAGATGGCATCGTTTTTGTGAACTATAGTTTGACTTCCTACTTTCCGTAGGTTTTGGAATGTTGATGGATTTGGCCAATTAAGTTTTGCTAGAGCACTCTTCTTTGATATATTGTGAATTTCCTTTATGGAGTGTTTTCAAGATTTTGATATTTGTAATTTTAATTGGGATAGTTTCAGGCCCACAGTGCTGCATAAAATTAGTAAAATTAGCTATGTAGAAGGTAATGGAGTCCCATTAGCAAATAGTTACAGTTCTGACTTCATTTTATCATCTTTATTTCATAAATACCTCTGTTAAAATGGCACCATATTATTGTATAAAGATACCAGTGCTACAAAAACTAGAGATTTTTTTGAAAAAGTCATCATAACATTTTCAGACTAGGTATTTAAGGAATATGTTGTTTAATGTAGTTTATTGCTTTAATGCTAGTTGAATAACTGAATTGACAACATGAGAAATAATAGCATTGTAGAAATTCACGTTTGTATTGTGAACTGTAATGCTTATATCTATTCACATTAAATTACCCATATTTTTGTACTACAGGTATTTTACAAACTGAAAAAAAAAGAAAAGAAAATACAGGGATTATTATTAGCTTCTTTCATTAAGCTAATGTTGACTATGGGCATTATGCATGTTTTATTTTTGAGCTTCTGTATGTCATACCCTAAGAATAGCCAAATGGTTAATACAAATGTTCTCAAGGTATTAATAGTTACTGGTTTCAAAATTTTGCTTTCAACACTGTTCTCTGGCCAAGTCATTTAATTTTCTTGTCCTAATTTTTTCACTTTCTAAGTGCCATTACTATGATTGCTTTATGAGGATAAGTGAAAGTTCATCAAATTTTATTCAAAATACATTTGAATTTTAAGATAAAAAGTTCCAAGTGCCTATTACATAGGGCATTGCTTTATGTAGTCTAACATAGTGAATTATAATATAGACATGTCTATTCCAAAGAGTAAATCAAATTGTTATTTTACCATCTCCCAGAATGATATGCCTGGAGGAAGTTTGTACTTTACCCAGAATCCAGGACTTTTCACAGCATTCAGGCATGTTTGTGGCAGCCTGGAAGACCTAATACCCACACTGCTGTATGTTAGTTTGTATGTGAAAATTGCTTTTTTGAAACAATAGCTTTTGTAGATGGAACCTAAAGTGGGGAAAGGGACACCTGTGTGAAAACTACAATTGCTTTATCAAGATGCAAAATTAAAGTTGGGAAGGTAGCAAAATAATTTAAATTGTTCTGTGGATTACTTGGGGTGTGCTTTTTTAAAAAATTGTACTTTAGGTTCTGGGGTACATATGCAGATCATTCAGGATTGTTGCGTAGGTACATACATGGTAAGGTGGTTTGCTGCCTCCATCCCCCCATCACCTTTATCTGGCATTTCTCCCCAAGTTATCTCTCCCCAACTCCCCACCCCATGCTCTCCCTCCCCAACTCCCACAACAGATCCCAGTGTGTGATCCTGCCTCCCTGTGACCATGTGTTCTCATTGTTCAACACCCGCCTATGAGTGAGAACATTCGGTGTTTGATTTTCTGTTCTTCTGTCGGTTTGCTGAGAATGATGGTTTCCAGATTCATCCATGTCACTACAAAGGACATGAATTCATCCTTTTTTATGGCTGAATAGTATTCCATGGTGTATATGTGCCACATTTTCTTTGTCCAGTCTATCATTGATGGGCATTTGGGTTGCTTCCAGGTCTTTGCTATTGTAAACAGTGCCGCAATGAACATTCATGAGCATGTGTCTTTATAATGGAATGATTTATAGACCTTTGGGTATATACCCAGGAATGGGATTGCTGGGTCAAATGGAATTTCTATTTCTATATCCTTGAGGAATTGCCACACTGTCTTCCACAATGGTTAAACTAATTTGCACTCCCACCAACAGTGTAAAAGTGTTCCTGTTTCTCCACATCCTCTCCAGCATGTGTGGTCTCCAGATTTTTTAATTATTGTCATTCTAACTGATATAACATGATATATCAATGTGGTTTTTATTTGCATTTCTCTAATGACCAGTGATAATGAGTATTTTTCAAATGTTTATGGGCCTCATATATGTCTCCTTTTGAAGGGTGTCTGTTCATATTCTTTGCCCACTTTAGAATGAGTTTGCGTGTTTCTTGTAAATCTGTTTTAGTTCTTTGTAGATCCTGGGTATTAGTTTTTTCCCATTCTGCTGGTTGCTGGTTCACTCTAATGATTGTTTCTTTTGCTATACAGAAGCCCTGGAGTTTACTTAGATCTCATTTGTTTATTTTGGCTTTTGTTGCCAACGCTTTTGGTGTTTTAGTCATGAAGTCCTTGCCTATGCCTATGTCCTGAATGGTTTTTCCTAGGTTTTCTTCTAGGGTTTTTATGGTGTTAGGTCTTATGTTTATGTCTTTAATCCATCTGGAGTTAATTTTAGTGTAAGGTGTCAGGTGTCCAGTTTCTGCTTTCTGCACGTGGCTAGCCAGTTTTCCCAACACCATTTATTAAACAGGGAATCCTTTCCCCATTGCTTGTTTTTGTCAGGTTTGTCAAAGATCACATGGTTATAGATGTGTGGCATGGCCTCTGAGGCCTCTACTCTGTTCCATTTGTCTATATCTCTGTTTTGGGACCAGTATCTTGCTGTTTTGATTACTTTAGCCTTGTAGTATAGTTTGAAGTCAGGTGGACTGATGCTTCCAGCTTTGTTCTTTTTGCTTAGGATTTTCTTGACTATGCAGGCTCTCTTTTTGCTCCATATGGAATTTAAGGTGGTTTCTTCCAGTTCTGTGAAGAAGGTCATTGGTAGCTTGATGGAGATAATGTTGAATCTATAAATTACTTTGGGCAGTGTGGCCATTTTCACGATACTGATTCTTCCTAACCATGAGCATGGAATGTTTTTCCATCTGTTTGTGTCCTCTCTTATTTCCTTGAACAGTGGTTTGTAGTTCTCCTTGAAGAGATCCTTTACACCTTTTGTTAGTTGCATTCCTAGGTATTTTGTTCTCTTTGTAGCAGTTGTAAATGGGAGTTCGCTCTTGATTGGGCTCTCTATCAGTCTGTTATTGGTGTATAGGTATGCTTGTGATTTTTGCACATTGATTTTGTATCCTGAGATTTTGCTGAAGTTGCCTATCAGTTTAAAGAGATTTTGGGCTGAGATGATAAGATCTTCTAAATACCCAATCATGTCATCTGCAAATAGAGACAATTTGACTTTCTCCTTTTGGAACTGAATATCATTTATTTCTTTTTCTTGCCTGACTGCTCTGGCTAGAATTTCCAATCCTATATTGAATAGAAGTGGTGGGCATCCACCATTGAATAGGAGAGAGGGTATTCTTGTCTAGTACCAGATTTCAAAGGTAATGCTTCCAGTTTTTGCCCATTCAATAGATACTGTCTTTGGGTTGGCCATAAATAGTTTTATTATTTTGAGATACGTTCCGTTGATGCCTAGTTTATTGAGGGTTTTTAGCATAAATGGCTGTTGAATTTTTTCAAAGGTCTTCCTTGCATCTATTGATATAATCATATGTTTTTTGTCTTTGGTTCTGTTTATGTGGTGGATTACATTTATAGACTTGAGCATGTTGAATCAGTCTTGCATCCTTGGGATGAAGCCTACTTGATCATGATGGATGAGCTTTTTGATGTGCTGTTGCAATCGGTTTGCCAGTATTTTATTGAAGATTTTTGCATCTGTGTTCATCAAGGATATTGGCCTGAAGTTGTCTTTTTTTGCTGAGTCTCTGCCAGGTTTTGGTATCAGGATGATGTTGGTCTCATAAAATGATTTGGGAAGGATTCCCTCTTTTTGTATTGTTTGGAATAGTTTCAGAAGGAATGGTACTAGCACCACTTTGTACCTCTGGTAGAATTTGGCTGTGAACCCATCTGGACCTGAGCATTTTTTGGTTGGTAGGCTATTAATTGCTGCCTCAACTTCAGCCCTTGTTATTGGTCTATTCAGGATTTAACTTCTTCCTGGTTTAGGCTTTGAAGTGTGTAGGTGTCCAGAAATTTATCCATTTCTTCCAAGTTTACTGGTTTTTGTGCATAGAGTTGTTTGTAGTACTCTCTTATGGTAATTTGTATTTCTCTGGAATCTGTGGTGATATCCCCTTTATCGTTTTTTATTGCATGTATTTGATTCTTCTCTCTTTTCTTTTTTATTAATCTGGCTAGTGGTCTATTTTGTTGATCTTTTCAAAAAACCAGCTCCTGGATTTGATTTTTTGAAGGATTTTTTGTGTCTCTATCTCCTTCAGTTCTGCTCTGATCTTAGTTATTTCTTGTCTTCTGCTAGCTCTTGAGTTTTCTTGATACTGCTCCTCAGCTCTTTCAATTTTGATGATAGGGTATCAATTTTAGATCTTTCCTTACTTCTCATGTGAGCATTTAGTGCTATAAATTTCCCTCTAGACACTGCTTTAAATGTGTCCTAGAGATTCCGGTACTTTGTTTCTATGTCCTTGTTGGTTTTGAAGAACATCTTTATTTCTGCCTTCATTTCACTGTTTATCCAGTTGACATTCAGGAGCCAGTTGTTCAGTTTCCATGAAGTTGTGTGGTTCTGAGTTAGTTTCTAAATTCTGAGTTCTAATTTGACTGCACTGTGTTCTGAAAGACCATTTGTTATGATTTCCATTGTTATGCATTTGCTGAGAAGTGATTAAGTTCCAATTATGTGGTCAATTTTAGAGTACGTGTGATGTGGTACCAAGAAGAATGTATATTCTGTGGATTTGGGGTGGAGAGCTCTGTAGATGTCTATCGTGTTTGCTTGGTTCTTCAAGTCCTAGATATCCTTGTTCATTTTCTATCTCACTGATCTGTCTAATATTGACAGTGTAGTGTTAAAGTCTCCCACTGTTATTGTGTGGGAGTCTAAGTCTCTTTGTAGGTCCTTAAGAACTTGCTTTATTTATCTGGGTGCTCCTATGTTGGGTGCATTTATGTTAGGATCATTATCTCTTCTTGTTGCATTGAGCCTTTTACCATTATGTAGTGCCCTTCTTTGTCTCTTTTCATCTTTGTTGGTTTGAAGTCCATTTTATCAGAGACTAGGATTGCAATTCCTGCTTTTTTTGCTTTCCATTTGCTTGGTAAATCTTCCTCCATCCCTTTATTTTGAGCCTATGTGTGTCCTTGCACGTGAGATGGGTTTCCTGAATACAGCACACCTATGGGTCTTGACTTTTTATCCAATTTGCTGGCCTGTGTCTTTTGATTGGGGCATTTAGCCCATTTCCATTTAAGGTTAATATTGTTATGTGTGAATTTGATCCGCCATTTTGATGCTAGGTGGTTATTTAACCTGTTAGTTGATGTGGTTTGTTCATTGTATTGATGGTCTTTACCATTTGGTACATTTTTGTAGTGGCTGGTACTGGTTGTTCCTTACCATGTTTAGTACTTCTTTCAGGAGGTCTTGTAAGGCAGGCCTGATAGTGACAAAATCTCTCAGCAATTGCTTATCCTTAAAGAATTTTATTTCTCCACTTATGAAGCTTAGTTTGGCTGGATATGAAATTCTAGGTTGAAAGTTATTTTCTTTAAGGATGTTGAATATTGGCCCTCACTCTCATCTGGCTTGTAGGGTTTCTGCCAAGAGATCTGCTGTGAGTCTGGTGGGCTTCCCTTTGTGGGTAACCTGAGTTTTCTCCCTGGCTGCCCTTAGCATTTTTCCCTTGATTTCAACCCTGGTGAATCTGACGATTATGTGCCTTGGGGTTGCTCTTCTTGAGGAGTATCTTTGTGGTGTTCTCTATATTTCTGGGAGTTGAATGTTGGGCTGTCTTGCTGGAATTGGAAACTTCTCCTGGATAATATCCTGAAGAGTGTTTTTCAGTTTGGATTCATTCTCCCTGTCACATTCAAGTGCACCGATCAAACACAGATTAGGTCTTTTCACATAATCCCATATTTCTTGGAGGCTTTGTTAATTTCTTTTCACTCTTTTTTCTCTAATCTTGCCTTCTCATTTTATTTCATTGAGTTGATCTTCAGTCTCTCATATCCTTTCTTCTGCTTGGTCTATTCGGCTACTGAAACTTGTGTATGCTTCAGGAAGTTCTCATGCTGTGTTTTTTAGCTCCATCAAGTCGTTTATGTTCTTCTCTAAGCAGGTCATTCTAGTTGGCATTTCATCTAACCTTTTTTCAGTGTTCTTAATTTCTTTGCATTGGGTTAGAACATGTTCTTTTAGCTCAGAGAAATTTGATATTGCCCACCTTCTGAAGCCTGTTTCTGTCAATTCATCAGACTCATTCTCCATTTAGCTTTGTTCCCTTGCTGGTGAGGAGTTGTGATCACTAGGAGGAGGAGAGGCATTCTGGTTTTTGGTGTTTTCATCCTTTTTGCACTGGTTCCTTCCCATCTTCATGGATTTATCTATCTGTGGTCTTTGTAGTTGGTGACTTTCAGATGGGTCTCTGAGTGGATGTCTTTTTTGTTGATGTTGAAGCTATTTCTTATGGTTTTTAGTTTTCCTTCTAACAGTCTGGCCCCTCTGCTGCAGGACTGCTGGAGGTCCACTCTAGACTCTGCTTGCCTGGGAATCACCCACAAGGGCTGCAGAACAGTAAGGGTTGCTGCCAGTTTCTCCTTCTGTTATCTTCATCTTCATCCTAGAAGGGTACCCTCCAGATGTCAGCCAGAGCTCTCCTTTATGAGGTGCCTCTTTGGATATACAGGGGTCAGAGATCTGCTTGAGGAGACAGTCTGTCTGTTATCAGAGCTCAAGTGCTGTGCTGGGATGTCCATTGTTTCATTCAGAACTGCTAGGCTAGGCTGGTACGTTTAAATCTGGTGCAGTGGAACTCATAACTGCCTCTTTTCCTAGGTGCTCTGTCCTGGGAAGGTGGGGCTTTGTTTATATGTTCCTGACATGCTGCTGCCTTTTTTCAGAGATGCCCTCCCCAGCAAGGAGGTAGTCTAGTCACAGTCTGCCAGCAGAGGCATTGCTGAGCTGCTGAGGGCTCTGCCCAGCTGCTATGTAAACTTCCTTGCAGTTTTGTTTACAGAGGTACAGTTAGAACTGCCTCGGTAATGGCAGTCTGCCTCGGTAATGGTGGACTGGCTTGGTAATGGTGGACTGCCTCAGTTCCGATAATGGCAGACTGACTCAGTAATGGCAGACTGCCTTGGTAGCAGTGGACTGCCTTTGTAATGGTGGATGCCCTTCCCCCCACAAAGCTGGATGGTACAGGGTCCAGCTGCACTTGCTGTGAAACTCTCATTCCAGAGTGCTTTAGATTGCTGGTCTTTGTGGGGGTGGGAACTGCTGAGCCAGATCACCTGGCTCCCTGCTTTCAGCCTCTTCTTTTTCAGTTGGATGGGCAACTCTGTCTCCCAGGTGTTCCAGGTGCCAGTTGAAAAGGCTGCCCAGATTTGTGTGAGTTTTTGTGCAGAAACCCACGGCACTGGCTAAAACAGCCATACTGGAAACTCATTATGCTTTTTGGCCTGGGAATCTGTTCTGTGGACAGTAAAAACTGTGGGAGAGGCACTTTATCTGAAGTGGAGTGCTGAAGTGGATGGAAAAGCCCCTGATTGTCTCCATTGGGTAGGGAGGGGGTCCTCCGGGGATTGCACTGCCCGGGTGAGGCAGTGCCCTACCCTGCCTCAGCTCACCCTTCTTGGGCTACACCCACTGTTCAAACAGTCCCATTGAGATGCACCTGGTACCTCATTTGGAAATGTGGTCACTCACGTTCTGAGTTGCTCTTGCTGGGAACTGCACTCCAGATCTGTTCCTATTCGGCCATCTTGGATTGGGGTGTGCTTTTTTTTCAAATTCTTTTTGTCCTTTGCCCTTCTCCATTTCATATGTTACATACAAGCAATACTTGGTTTTAGGAAAGCTGACTGCTATGTAATCAGAGAACAAAAATATCATATTTTTGGCTTTTTGTTCTAAAACTGTCATCCAAGTATAAGAATAGAAAACTGTGCAGTTGAGTACAACAAGCTTTTCCCTTCGAAGAGATGAAGATTTTCTGAATTCAGGAGGAAAAGGAGAGTTGGAAAGGAATGGGAAAGTAAGACAGAGAGGAAGGTCTCTGGGAAGGAGATACCAGAAAAACTGAGAGGTCTTTTCCCATAGTTGCCAAGAAGATTTCTTCTTCTAGGCATGACACTACATAAGTCCTCTCAAAACTGAGATGCTATGCTGGGGAAAGAGGAAGGGAAATGAAACCTAAAGAAACTGAGTTTATCTGAAGGGTTGAATTCAGCCTTAATTAGAAAGACAACATTTTATACTTCTAGACAGAATGGGGCTTCCAGCTAGAAAGTGAGTTTAGCTTTTTAAATAATGTAGAAAGTTAAATTTTTTACATCTTTTTGGGCTTCATTTGCTGTTAAGGTTTGACTGTCAGAGTCTGTGTAAGGGCAGATCGCAAGGTTAGTCTTCAATCTTTTTGTGCCTTCATTTGAGTAACAAACACCTTGCTTCTGACATCCTGCTACTGGCCAAATTAGCTGTCATACTGAACTGAACATACAGCTGATACTGTGGCCATCATCACCATGCAACTCTCCACTGTATTCATACTTTTTCCATATGCTTTTGTTTCTTGGTAAGCATTTTGTTTTTTCTTTTCTCATGTATGATTCTCTAAGGGTACTATGAGGTTATCTCGTAAACTATTCTGATTCAAATTTTGTTTTTCTGCTTTAACATGTATATAAGGAAAAATATACTCTTATCTGTAATAATAGTCTAATATCAAGTATTAGGCAAAGTAAATAATAATCAGCCTTTCAGCATTATTTTGATTTGTTGGAGGCCAGCAATATAGGCATACAAAGGCAAATTAGTAGAAGACTGATCTCAAATATCTGCTGGGCATGCACAGATATCCTAATGCCTAATTCTTCCCAGTGCTCATGACTTTACAGTTCTTTGCTGGGGCTCCAAAATTAGTTTCAGGTAGACTTCCATGGAACCAAAATGTCTTTTATGATCCAACAGCTATTAGACTGCTGGATTCGATGTGAGAAAGACAGCTTGAAATTATTAGTGAAGAAAAATGGAATATGATTGCCATTTTCCCAGAATCACCTGATCTATTTAATAATGTCTCACAATTTTAAAGAGTCCGACCTGTTTTCCATATAGCTAGTTAGTCATTCTAAACTCATAAATAGACTTAATGCTGGTCTTTGATTAGTCATTTCCTATTCAGTCAACTATCAGTAAGCAGAATCTAATTTAGACACATACTATTTCATTATAATCTGCGATTACTTCTTACTTTTCAATGGCCACATAGCTATAGTCACCTAGTTTTACCTAAGCAGATCATGTGTCTCTAGGAGACATTCCTCAAAGTAGGAAAAGAATAATGTACTGAGGGTAAAAATAAATTGAAGAGAAACTCTAAAAGACCTTTAGATGTAGTTTGACTTTGAATGGGCATGACACTAATGGAGCAAATAAGATTAGGTTAGTGCAGAAGTTACTGCAGTTTTCATCATTACTTTCAGCGGCAAAAACCACAATAACTTTTGCACCAACCTAATAAACTCTCATTAGGTGCCAGAGAAGATCTGTTTTCCACTTCTCAGGTATTTCAGAACCAGTGTAGTCTCATCTCCAGGCATACTGAAGGGCACATCAAACTCGGCTATTACATTTTCACAACTAGAAATAGGGTAGAGCTTCCCACACATCTTCCCACACTAATATTATTAGTTTAAAATGGAAAAACTTCCATAGCTTTAACTGCTTTTTATTCTCTATTTTATCAGATTAAGATATAGAATTACATATGAAAGCATTTTCTATGGGGTCATAACTTTGGAGAAACAGTCAGGAATATTATTTGGTGGAATGTTCCTTAAAAATTCTATTAAAATGTTGACTATCTGAGAAATGGTGAGTATGTGAGGAGGAAATTCCTCATACTCATGGGATGCTAAAATATTAAATTGTATTACCTCTCACTTTAGCAGTGGTGAGCACTACTTTGTTTAACATATTAACTCCAGATGCTACAAAATGCCCAATTCATTTAGGGGAGCTCAAATTTCCTGCAAAATGGCTCATAGTTATACTCTTTATGTAATACACATGCTCTAGCACTGTAGCTAATGGCTACAACATGTATATTTGAAACAGTACCTCCATTTTATTTCCCAATAGGCACTACTCAAGCTACTGGGGACTAATGTGTATAAAATCTCAGTGATTGAAAATTAGAGGTAGTACATTGAAGTGTTTAAACCATACCCCCAGAAAATGTATTCATATTTTCAGCAAATAATACCATTTATTCTTCCTTTCATTTATAGAAATGTCAATAAATATTTGTTGGGGTTGCCATGGCATAGTGGTTGTAATAATATTCAATAATAACTGCTAACTTATGTAGCAGCTATGTGCCATATGTTATTCTAAAATTTTAATATGTCTTAGCTCATTTTATCTTTTTGAAAACTCTGTAAGTACTGTTATTTATCTGTCACTTGCCTAAGATTACACAGCAGGTGGCAGAACTGGGATTTAAGCCCAGCAATCTGATTCCAGATTTAGTGTCTTTATTGCTTTATGAGCTTTGAAGCTTTGCTGTAGTCAGTCTGTACCTCGGTTTCCTCAACTCTAAAATAGGAATAAATAAATTAAGGTCAGTAAAGCACTTAGCACTTGGCATATATCAGGCATTCAAGAAATAGCTACTATTATCATGACAATAATAATGATTATTAAAAATATATATCAAGTGTGAGTCTAAATATCTTTTAGTATATCTTACAATCTAGGAGATGGAATATATTAAATAAACAGTTACATGAGTGATCAGTGCTGCCAAGAAGAATAAAGTATATTGGGAAAATGCAATGAGGATTTAATGTAACCTTTAGGCCAGGAAAGGTCTCCCTATGGAATTGACTACTTTTCCTCACTTAAAGATTACATTAAGTCCTCATCATGTCACTTAAATGACATGAGCACTTTATACTCAGCTATAAGTAGCATATATATATATGTGTATATATATATATATATATATATATATATATATATATAGTACCTTGGGTAAAGATCACATTAAGATTATACCGTGTGTGTGTGTGTGTGTGTGTGTGTGTGTGTGTAGTAACTTTGGTAAAGATTATATTTAGTCCTCATCATGTTTACCTAAGGTACTATGTGTGTGTGTGTGTGTGTGTGTGTGTATATATATATATATATATATATATATATATATTTACATATAAAAGATTTTATATATATATATATCTCCATGGACTTATGTATATATAAAACTATAGTGTGTGTGTGTGTATATATATATATATATATATGTGTGTGTATATATATATATACACATATACGTGTATGTATATATCCATAGACTTAGCCCAGGGCTTGAAGATTCAGGGCCTTCCACCTTCCAGTTCAAGTTAAGGATTTAGGATTTATCCCAAGAGCAACTGAAGCTATTTAAAGAATTTAAGCAGGAGACTGAGGTAAACAGATTTCGATTTTAAGATCACTCTCGGTGTTATGTAAAAACTAGAACAGACCTAGACTAGATTGGATGTGAAGAAATCAATTACGGGGCTGTTTCAACAGCCCCATGAGAGATAGTGGTGCCCTGGTAAAGGTGATGGCACTAGGAAAGGAGATTCTTCTTGATGGATTCAAGAACTATCTAAAGTATAAGCAAAAGAATGAATACGTAAATTATATCCTTCTATTTAGTCTTCCCCTCGCCCTTTCTTCCTACTTGCCATGAAAAATGGACTCTATCTCTGGGTTATAACTGCTATCATAGGTTCCAACCCAACTTCCCGGCTGTCTTCTCCTGTACTCTCATGTCTAAATTCAGCTTTAAATCTCCCTACATTACCATTGCCCTTCCCGCTTCTTACTCTCAGCTTTTGCTATTCAAGGAGATTCTGGAACTATCTTGAGCAAATCTTCTATGTGATAAATTTTAAATAAACACATATTTTGTTTTCTAACATTAAGAAATGGCATTTTCAATAAAATAACATCTTCCTTAGTCTTTTCTAACAGAGGTAGCTCAATTAATCTGTTTTTATTCACTGATTGAATAAGGAGATGAGGTTATTCTATTCATTTCTACTGGGAATTAATTTTATGGGCAAGACTGGAGAGTCAGGTTGAAGTCATATTTAGGAAAGCCTTGGTAACCATACTGATACATTTACTCTTAATTTATTACTAAATGGTCAGAGTGGTTTTAAAGGAGTACTACATGATTAGGCCACACCTCAGAAAGATCAACCTATCCTGGTAAGTAATTTGGGGTGAAAACTAGATTGAAAGTTGACATTATAATAAATAGTGTGCTGGATAGAAAAACCATGAAATCAAAGTTACATAAATTTTTATTTGAATCTTGCCTCAATAATTTATTTAAATGATACTGAGTGTCTTTTAGCTATGAGAATGAGATGAGGTGAATTGGAGAGTTATAGTTTGAATATTTGTGTCCTCCTAAAATTAATGTGTAAAATTGAATCTCTAATGTGAGGGGATTTGTAGCTGGGCCTTTGGGAGATGATTAGGTCATGAGAATAAAGCCCCTATGAAGGGGGTCAGTGACTTTATAAAAGGGATCACAAAGAGTCTGCTTGCCCGTTTTGTACTGTGAACTTACAGTGAGAAAATGGATATCTATTAAGTGTATGGCCCTCACCAAACATCAACTCAGCTAGAGCCTTGATTTTTGGTTTCCTAGCCTCTGGAACTGTTATAAATAAATTGCTGTTATTTGTAAGACATTTAGTGTTAATACAATGCGATGGCATTTAAAGGCTTTCATGGTAAAAAAACAAATAACATTATGCTTTTGAAAAGATCGCTGAAACACTTACAGTCAAAGATGGTGAACTGGTAGAAATTGATACCACGCAAGGTATAGAACACTTTAACAAATCATCAGTATCTTCGATTAGATAATAAAAGGTGCTGCACCAATAACCCAAGAATGCAATCACATAAAGTGAACAAAATAGAGATCTTATGATATTAAAATGATACTAGAATAAAATGCCCACAAATGATTGGATGATCAAGTTGGGAAAATCTTCCAGAGGATACAGCAAAAAGACAAAGAGATATAAAACACAGGAGATAAAAGACGAGAAAATTAGAGGACTACTTCATTAGGCCTATCCTCCATACAATAGGAATTCCTGGAAGAGAAAATGGAGAAGTAGGAATTGTCAGAGAAACAAATTTTTGAGAACTGAGTGTTATAAATTGGCAGACTCAAAGGATTAACTTAGTGACCAGCACTATAGATGGAAATGATCCATGTTAAGGCATATTATTTTAAAATTCTACAACATTAACAAAAAAATCTTCCAGAATTAACAAAGAAAATGTTTTATGCAAATTATCAAAATCGCAATAGTTTCAGACTTTTCATAAATAATACTGGAACCTAGAAGACAAGCAATGCCTTAAAAATTCTGAGTGAGAATATTTTCCAGTCTACAATATCATATTTGGCTAAATTGTCAAGAATAAAGATAAAGAAATTTTCAGATATGCATCATGTGTAAAAAATTTACCTCTCATTGTCTTTTTCTCAGAAAGCTATCAGAGAATTTATTCCACAAAAAGAGGAATATATGAAGAAAGAAAAAGTATAGGTTTCATAAAACAGAGCACAGATGCCAGTAGAAGCGAAGTGAATCTTCAGGATGACGTGGAGGATGCCAGAATGACAGCTGTATATCATGCTTAAGCCAGTGCAGAAAGAATAGTTGAAAGGACTTTGGAGGAAATTTCTTTAAGAAGATGAAACTGAGAGACTATGTCCTAGTCTGGATGTGCTTAAGGGAGAGTCACTTAGGTGGGGAAGAGTAGAGGTTATATTTATTACCAGTATTTAGAATGTTAATTCTCTTTAATACAATATGCATGGCTCAGCTGTAAGTAACATTTTTACAGTCATGATAATATAAATATTTCATACTTATATAATACAAATTATGGTAAGCTATATTAGAGGGATGAAGGTATAAAACAATGAGGATGTGGTTTCTGGAGGAGAATCGTAAAAGAGCGAAATCCTCATCTTTTGTAGATGGAAGTGAATAGATGATGCCCAAAAGTGAAAAGTTAAGAAATACTGTGTTATATAAATATAGCATGGCTCATACACACACACACACACACACACACACACACACACATACATCAAGGTAAATACCAAATGAATTGAATGAAAGTAATTAATTCTAAAGGGCATGATATGGCTATGACCTAGGGGACTTCTTTGGTAATAAAACCAGTAAAATTAAACTTCGTTTTTAAACCATTAACATGTCTATTCTTCCTGTTTTGCTAAGAGGGGATTGTGGTTCAGAGAAAGTAAGCATGGAAGGAGGGAAGGGTATTGCAGTCATCAGGGGGATAACAATGCCATCATTCCTAATAACACCAGGGCATTACAGTAGTAGATGTTGGAAAGTTTCCCATTTGCCTGATTACCAGACTGTTAGGATGGATGATGGCAATCTGGGCTACAGTGGTACAATAAGAGGGGTCAACATGCATCTGTTTGGAATTGATACTGGAGGTGGTATTGATGGAATTTGGAGATGAGAAAAACAGGAGAAAAGAAAAAATAATGAATGTACTATTTTGGCTGTTTGATCAGTTGGTGGACCATAGTCCTATTACTGAGATGAGAATACTGGAAAGAGAAGTGGTTTTAAGAGGAAAAAAAATTGTTCATGTTCAATTAGAGTTGACTACCAGACATTCAAGTGCAGAGATTAAGTAGGCATTTAATAGCTACATGTTTACTTACCTTTCTTCCCTGTGAAACCCTCACCTCCTGAGGAGTAGGACTCACTCATCTCTCTAGAGTCTAAAGAGAGATGAAGGGAGGTAACAGCATTAGATTTGAAGTTCCTAGTCCTCTGTAACTCACTAGTGATAATGGGTTCTTGTTGCTTCAGTATTTTTTTGCCCCCAGTAAAACACAGAATAATTCTTGTCACCTGAGTTCCCTGTAGGAATATTGAGAGAATCAATGAGATATCTATAAAGCAAATTGAGCTTTTGAGGGAAGAAAGCTGTTTTATAAATTATGAGGTATTAGAGCATTGGGAGGGGTGAGGTCCCATCTAGAAATGTAATGTGCCTGTTCAATCAAAAGAAAAATGCAAGCCTTAGATAAAAAGGTGGACCAGCCTTAAAGTTGTGAAGGTTTTTTATTTTTTGTCTTGTTCTTTCTCTTCCATTGTCCTCATTCATGGCTACATGTATGTGAATCCTAAAGTGTCTGTGGGGTGGAGGGCTTTAATTTATAAGGTGATTTGAAAGAAGATAGTATAATATATCATTGTTACTAATGGTACTGAGCCAAAAAATAAAAAACAGAAAGAAAAGCATAAAAATTTGATGAGGACTGCCATTTGCTGCCTTTTCTCTTCCCCTCTGCTTAACTACCTGTCTGCCTTCTGTCTATTTTAGTTTCTCTGCTTTGCTCTATTTCTGTTTTCTTTTTTTTTTTCTTTTTCATGTATTTCACTCATTTTGCCAATATACAAGCAGATAGGGAAGTTTGTCAGCTAGGTCAACATGTTTAGATTTTCCTGACATTTTATATTCTTTAAATATTCCTCTGCATAAGAAAACTCAGATGTTGCACAATTTTAGTTTACGTAATCTTAGAATCTTAGAATGTGACATTGAGAAAGCAGTAAATTAAGAATATACTATTCTAAATTGCCTAATCTATTTAGAAGTTTCTTCTTATTCATTTACCATTAAAAAACTAAGAGTGAGAGTGTGATTTAATGATTTTATAGGCACCAAAAAATGAAAACCATTTTCAACTTATAGCCTAAAAGAACCCTTGCCCTGCTGTTTATTAGATTTGGCAAGTTACCTAAGTTCTATAAACAAAATTTTCTTATTGATACAATGCCAGTAAATAGAACCTATGCATAAGTTTATTCTAAGGATTATATAAGATAATTATTATGATGTGATAAACAAAGCAGTGGCTGCTAACTGCTTGTACATTTATTATGATTACTTGTCTTACATATTTTCTGCTTATATACTCATTTAATATGAATTCAAGACTTAAGAGTAAACTATGCTATGCAGTATGTGTGTATGTGAAATTTATGGGAGACAGAATATGAATTATTTACACCTGTATACATAGGATGAAACTGGTTAGGAAAGAAGCTGGTAAGATAGCCTAGGTAAAGACTTAACACCTTATTCACTGAGCCCAAAATGAGACAAAGATATTACAAGCAAATAAAACTGGAAACAAATTTCCCTCATGAAAATAGATGCAAAAATTTTTAACTAGAATTTAGTATTTAGCATATAAGTATATTGTATTTTCCAAACAAAAGATTGTATATTATTGTGGAATTATGTTTGTCCCAGGATATAAAATTAATTTAACATTTGAGAATCAACCAGTGCATTTCCCAATATTAAAAAACAAAAGACAAAAGCATTAAGAACATCTCAATAGTTGCAGAAAGAGCATTTTGCAAACTTAACACACACAATATAAAAATTGTCAGTCATTTAAATAAAGGGGATCTTACTCAACCCAAATGAAGAGTATCTACAAAAATAATCTGACATTGTATTTAATAATGAAGCACTGAATGCTCTCTCCCTAAGGAAGGGAAAATGGGAAGGATATCTGCCATTACAACTTCGTTAATATTGTTCCAGAAGTACTAGTTGGCACAATCATGTGGGGTGGGGGAAGGCATAGATTGGAAAAGAAAATAAACTGTGATTATTCACAGACAGCATAATAAACTATGTAGAAAATGCTAAGGCATTAACAAAAATGCTACCATAACTAATAAGTGAGTTTTACATGTTTTCAAGATACAGGTAAATGTACAAAAACATGTGTTTTTATATATAACAATTAACACTCAGAAATTAAAATTTAAGATACCATTTACAATAGTATGAAAAAATAGGGATAAATTTGGCAAAAGTTATACTAGCCCCGCATACTGAAATCTGCAAAAGTGGGTTGAGAGAATTTAAACTCCTGAGTGAATGGAAAGCTATACTAGGCATATGGATTTGAAGATGAATATTTTAATCAAATATCCCAAAATTGTTCTACAAATTTAACTCAATCCCAATTAAACATGAGATTTTTGGGAGAAGGGGTAAAAATTAACAAGGAGATTGTAAAATTTATGTGATAACGTGCATACCAAGAGTATTCAAAACAATTTTGAAAAAAAAAATGAGTAGGTGAAAAGATGGTAGTCTTACACTATCAGATTTGAACAGTTATTATAAAGCTACAGTCATTAAGACAATGTACTTACATAAAGTTAACCGTACTGATGAATGGAAAACAACAAATTCTTTGAATATATATATTCTATATACATTAAACATTTATTTAATATATATGAAACATATTTAATATCTTAAACATATATTTAATGTTATACTATGTAAAATATATATTCATAATAATATATTCATAAATATATGTAGGATATACATATGTATCTCCGATTGATTTTGAACAAAGTAAAAGATTCCAGGGAAATTCAGTGAGGGAAAAGATGGTCTCTTCAACTTGTGATGCTAGAAAGATTGGATATCCACATGCAAAAAATGCACCTTGACCCTTACTTCATACCATAGACAAAGATAATTTGAAATGGAATAAATGCCTAATGATAAAAGCAAAATTAGACACATTCTAAAAGAAAACAGAAAAATCATATAACTTAGAACAGGCAAAATGTCTTAGATTAAAAAAAAAATAGATTGATGCAAAAGTAATTACAGTTTTTCCATTAAAAGTAATGACAAAAACTGCAATTACTTTTGCACCAACATAATAAAAGCATGGACTAAGAAAGAAAGAAAAATCAGTATTGGATTTTATAAAATTAGAAATACATTTTTTTCCCCCAAAACATACCACTTAAGAAATGAAAAGACAAGTCAGAGACTGGGAGACAATATTGACAAAATACATATCCAACAAAGGACTTGTATTTAGAATATATGAATAACTTTTACATCTAAATTAATAATAAGATAAACAATCCAATTTAAAAGGTAAAATATTCTGACAGAGTCTTTACCAAAAAGATACAAAGGCAGCATATAAACACATTAAAAATGCTGAACATTGTTAGTTATTATGGAAATACAAATAAAGTTCCAGCAGTATACCACTACACATGCTCTAAAATGACTGCAATAAAAACCCATTATGTGGTCACTAAAATGGATTAAATTTGACTAAGCAAACCAAGTATTGGCAAGAATCTGGAGCAACCATAACTCTCATATCCTGCAGGTAGACATATTAAAGGTTAAAAAAAAACTCTTTGGGAAACAGTCCAGTAGTTTCTAAAAATTTTGACATAATCTTATCATACAACCTAGCTTATTACTCTTCTAGATCATGTATCCAGGAAAAATGAAGGTGTATATCCAACTAATATTTGTATACAAATGATAATAGCAATTTTATTTTCAATATCCCAGAGTTAGAAACAACCCAAATGTCTATAAACAAATTAATCTTAAAAATTATAGCATAACCATACAATTAAATATGATTTATCAATAAATGGAATAAACTACTGATAAATTCAACAACATGGATATATCTCAAAATCATTATGTTGCATGAAAGAGACCTGATCAAAATAGGAGTGTATACTGATTTATTTCATTTATATAAAATTCTAGAAAACAGAATCCAATATATCGGAATAGAAAGCAGGTTTGAATTTGCCTGTGAATTGGACTGGAGGGGAAGATGCTTTACAAAGTGTCAGAAAATATATTTTGGTGGTAATAAAACGTTCATTATCTTGAATGTGGTGATGATGTCATGTGTTTATATATAGGTCAAAACTCATCAGTTGGTATACTTTATGTCCATTTGCTTGTGTATTACCTATACCTCAATTAATCTATGATAAAAATTAAAATAATACATATAAAATGTACTTTAAAAGTTTTATAAATTGTTACATATAAAATAATTTAATAAAATCTTTTGTTTATTAAAAATAAAACAATAAATGGAGAGGAATACCGAATTTATTAATACAAAATCTCAACATTTGAAAGATGTTAATTTCCTCCTAATTCGTCTGAAAGTTTAATGCTATCCAACTGAAAATCCCAACAGTTTTTCTGGTGGAATTCTACAAATATGTAGAAAGGTGTAGACCAAGAATATTTTGAAGGCAATTTTGAAAACAAGCCAAGCATAAGAAATATTAAAACTTAAGATATATTAAAAAGTATAATATTTTCCCACAGGAATCAAGAGAAAAAAAAACCCTTAAAAGAAAGTAAATAGATAAAAAATAGGTTGATGTATTTTTCCAAACCTGATATATGACAGTAAAGCACAAATTACTGAACTTATAGATTTCCTCAATAAATAATAATAGAAAAATTGATTATATACTTGGAAAAAAATTCTCATATTTAGACTACACTTTGGTGTCTTTCAGGTGTAATATTTCTGATGTCTGTTAACCTTCTGAGCCTGCTGTCAGCATGTGCACCGTCCTAAGAATGAGTGCCTTCTTAAATGTAGCACCGTCAGTGCCTCACTTTAACCTGGTCACTACCTTGACCACCCTTCACTTTGAGCTGGCATCAAAATGGCTGCACCTCCATGTGATGATACACTGTTAGTTTACCAGCTCTCAGAAGAACAAACCTGGTTTCCCATCAGCTGGTGGTTCAAGGAACCTGAAACCTAATAATGAAGTGACGTGGCTCTGAATTAGTAGCACTTCCAAATGAAGGGCATAAAGCAGCAAAAGTTTGCTCTAAAAGATGGTAAAATAATTCTTATATATTTTTTTAATATATATTTTATTGCATTTTAGTTTTGGGGGTACATGTGAAGAACATGCAAGATTGTTGCATAGGTACATACATAGCAATGTGGTTTGCTGACTTCCTCCCCATCACCTATATCTGGCATTTCTCCCATGTTATCCCTCCCCAACTCCCCACTCCCCACTGTCCCTCCCCTAGTTCCCCCCAACAGACCCCAGTGTGTGATGCTGCCCTCCCTGTGACCATGTGTTCTCATTGTTCAACACCCGCCTATGAGTGAGAACATGCAGTGTTTGATTTTCTGTTCTTGTGTCAGTTTGCTGAGAATGATGGTTTCCAGGTTCATCCATGTCCCTAAAAAGGACACAAACTCATCATTTTTTATGGCTACATGGTATTCCTTGGTGTATATGTGCCACATTTTCCTTGTCCATCTAGCATCCATGGGCATTTGGGTTGGTTCCAAGTCTTTGCTATTGTAAACAGTGCTGCAATGAACTTTCATGTGCATGTGTCCTTAAAATAGAACGATTTATAGTCCTTTGGGTATATACCCAGTAATGGGATTGCTGGATCAAATGGAATTTCTATTTCTAGGTCCTTGAGGAATCCCCACACTGTGTTCCACAATAGTTGAACTAATTTACACTCCCACCAACAATGTAAAAATGTTCCTATTTCTCCACATCCTCTCCAGCATCTGTTGTCTCCAGATTTTTTAATAATCGCCATTCTAACTGGCATGAGATGGTATCTCAATGTAGTTTTGATTTGCATTTCTCTAATGACCAGTGATGATGAGCATTTTTTCATATGTGTGTTGGCCTCACGTATGTCTTCTTTTGTAAAGTGTCTGTTCATATACTTCACCCACTTTTGAATGGGTTTGTTTTTTTCTTGTAAATCTGTTTTAGTTCTTTGTAGATTCTGGATATTAGCCCTTTGTCAGATGGGTAGATTGCAAAAATTATTTCCCATTCTGCTGGTTGCTGATTCACTCCAATGACTGTTTCTTCTGCTGTACAGAAGCTCTGTAGTTTAAGTAGGTACCATTTGTCTATTTTGGCTTTTTTGCCAATGCTTTTTGGTGTTTTAGTCATGAAGTCCTTGCCTATACCTATGTCCTGAATGGTTTTGCCTAGGTTTTTTTCTAGGGTTTTTATGGTGTTAGGTCTTATGTTTAAGTCTTTAATCTATCTAGAGTTAATTTTAGCGTAAGGTGTCAGGAAGTGGTCCAGCTTCTGCTTTCCGCACATGGCTAGCCAGTTTTCCCAACACCATTTATTAAACACAGACTCCTTTCCCCATTGTTTGTTTTTGTCAGGTTTGTCAAAGATCACATGGTTGTAGATATGTGGTGTTGCCTCCGAGGCCTCTGTTCTGTTCTATTGGTCTATATCTCTGTTTTGGTACCAGTACCATACTGTTTTGATTACTGTAGCCTTGTAGTATAGTTTGAAGTCTGGTAGTGTGATGCCTCCAGCTTTGTTCTTTTTGCTTAGAATTGACTTGGCTATGATACTATTTATGCAAATACTGTTTTCAAATGTAATGTATAGTACAAATACATAGGCTAAGTTAATCAGACACCAAAGAAAACAAGCTACATATGATTAAACAATATTTAAAATACAGGGAAATGTTAAACACTAAAATGAGACAGTGGTTAGCTTTGGAAAGGATGATAGGATAGGAGAATAAGAGAGAGGGGAAGAGAATGCAGACATGGATAATGGTCTAGTAGTAAATTCACACATGGTTATTACAGTGTTATGTTTCACAAGTTAACATATATGCTACATGAAATGTTATGCATCTATTTGAAAAACAAAAGGGAGATAAAAATAGAACTTGAGGACAATTAACAATATTGATACAGTATTAGTGATTCAGGTCACAGACAAATAATTATAGCCTAAATTTATAAATACCTCTACAAATCTGTAGGATAAGACAAAAAATATGACAAATAGCAAATCATGTAGATAAATAAGCTAAATAAAAACATTAACAATAAGTAAACGTGAGTGTTGAGGCATATGCAAATTGAAGTGAGATATATATAATTTCAAACCCATCAGGTTTGCAAACATTTAAAAGGGTGATAACAATATCAAAATTTGGTAACTATGTGGGGAGACAGAAACTCTTACACAGATGGCAGAACTATTAACAAGTGTAGCCGTCTTAGAGAGAAATTTGGCAATATCAAAGATGTGAATATTTTATAACTAGCAATCCTACATATGAATGTATACCTTAGAGAAACTTATGTACCTTAGAGAAACTTATGTAACGGATGTTTATTTCAACATCAGCTACATACCAATAAATAATCTGTGGAATACTTATGTACTGTAATGCTATATATGTGTCAAAATAAATCAACTAAGTTTATGTATTAATAAGGATATATCTCAAAAATAATGAGTTTTAAAATAATTTATAAAATCATACAAACAGTATAAAAATTTATACAAAGATTTAAAAGAATGCTGACACAATGTATATATTTTATGGATCTATACATATTAAATGTGCATCAACCAAAGAATATTTTGATTTTATCTGTAATGTTTAATTCATTTAAAAATATCTGAAACAAACACAAAATCTTAACATTTGTTATGTCTGGGATGTGATTCATGCCTCTTTTTAAAATCTATTGTTTCTATACTTTACAAAATGTTATAGATATGTTTAAAAGGACCTTGAGGAAATTGATGAAAATCTTCAAATACTTGTTGCAAAAGTACTTGCCTTTATATCTATGCTATAAAAGTCAAATATTATGTGAAAGGTATTTGTTGAAAAGTACTTGCCTTTATATCTATGCTATAAAAGTCAAATATTATGTGAAAGGTATTTTTATCATGCCAGAGAAGAACATAAATGACCTGATGGAGCTGAAAAACACAGCCCATGAAATCTGTAAAGCATAAACTAGTATCAATAGCCAAATTGATCAACCAGAAGAGAGGATGTCAGAGATTGAAGATTAACTTAATGAAATAAAGCATGACAAAATTAGAGAAAAAAGAATGAAAAGAAATGAACAAAGCCTTTAAGAAATATGGGACTATGTGAAAAGACCAAACCTACATTTGATTGGTGTACCTGAATGTGATGGGAAGAATGAAACTAAGTTGGAAAACACTGTTTGGGATATTATCCAGGAGAACTTCCCCAACCTAGCAAGACAGGCCAACATTGAAACTCAGGAAATACAAAGGACATCACAGATACTCCTTGAAAAGAGCAACCCCAAGACACATAATCATCAGATTCACCAAGGTGAAATGAAAAAAAATGTTAAGGGCAGCCAGAGACTAAGGTCAGGTTACCCATAAAAGGAGGCCCATTGGATTAACAGAAGATCACTCTGCAGAAACCCTACAAGCCAGAAGAGAGTTGGGAGCAATATTCAGCATTCTTAACGAAAAGAATTTTCAACCCAGAATTTCATATCCAGCCAAACTAAGCTTCATAATTGGAAGAGAAATAAAATCCTTTACAGACAAGCAAATGCTGAGAGGTTTTGTCACCACCAGGCCTGCCTTACAAGAGCTCCTGAAGGAAGCACTAAATATGGAAAGGAAAAACCAATTCCAGCCACTACAAACACATACCAAATTATAAAGACCACTGACATGATGAAGAAACTTCATCAACTAATGAGCAAAATGACCAGCTAGCATCATAATGACAGGATCAGATTCACACATAACAATATTAACTTTAAATGTAAATGGGCTAAATGCCCCAGTTAAAAGACAAAGACTGGCAAATTGGATACAGAGTCAAGACCCTTCAGTGTGCTGTATTCAGGAAATCCATCTCATGTGCAAAGACACATATAGGATCAAAAGAAAGGGATGGAGGAGTATTTACCAAGCAAATGGAAAGCAAAACAAACAAACAGACAAACAAAAAAGCAAGCAAGGTTTGCAATCCTGGTCTCTGATAGACTTTAAACCAACAAAGATTAAAAAAAAACAAACAAACGAAGGTATTACATAATGATAAATGGATTAATGCAACAAGAAGAGCTAACTATCATAAATATATATGCACCTGATAAATACAGGTTTATTCTGATTTATTGAAGGGCTTTTCATATCTCTATCTCCTTCAGTTCTACTCTGATCTTAGTTATTTCTTGTCTTCGGTTAGCTTTTGAATCTGTTTGCTCTTGCTTCTCTAGTTCTTTTAGCTGTGACATTAGGGTGTCAATTTTCGAGCTCTTCTGCTTTCTCCTGTGGGGATTTAGTGCTATAAAATTTCCCCTAAACACTGCTTTAGCTGTGTCTCAGAGATTCTGGTATGTTGTGCCTTTGTTCTCATTGGTTTCAAAGAACTTATTTATTTCTGCCTTAATTTAATTATTTACCCAGAGTCAGGAGCAGGTTGTTCAGTTTCCATGTAGTTGTGCAGTTTTGAGTGGATTTCTTAATCCTGAGTCCTAATTTGATTGCACTGTGGTCTGAGAGACTTTTTGTTATGATTTCCATTCCTTTGCATTTGCTGAGGAGTGTTTTACTTCCAATTATGTGGTCAATTTTCTAATAAGTGCAATGTGGTGCTGAGAAGAATCTATATTCTGTTGATTTGGGGTGGAGAGTTCTGCAGATTTCTGTTAGGTCCACTTGGTCCAGAGCTGAGTTCAAGTCCTGAATATCCTTGTTAATTTTCTGTCTTGTTGATCTGTCTAATATTGAGAGTGGGGTGTTGAAATCTCCCACTATTATTGTGTGGGAGTCTAAGTCTCTTTGTAGGTCTCTGAGAACTTGCTTTATGAATCTGGGTGCTCCTGTATTGTGTGCATATATTTAGAATAGTTAGCTCTTCCTGTTGCATTGATCCCTTTACCATTACATAATGCCCTTCTTTGTCTCTTTTGATGTTTGTTGGTTTAAAGTCTGTTTTATCAGAGACTGGGATTGGAACCCCTGCTTTTTTTTTTTTTTTTTTTTTTTTTTTTTTTTGCTTTCCATTTGCTTGGTAAATATTCCTCCATCTCTTTATTTTGAGCCTATGTGTGTCTTAAGTCTGCTGAAGCTTCACCTACAGCCGCCCCTTCCCCCCGGTGCTCTGTCCCAGGGAGATGGGAGTTTTATCAGTAAGCCCCTGACTAGGGCTGCTGCCTTTCTTTCAGAGATGCCCTGCCCCGAGAGGAGGACTCTGGAGAGGAAGTCTGGCTACAGCAGCTTTGTGGCGATGCAGTGGGCTCTGCCCAGTTCAAACTTCCCGGTGGCTTTATTTACACTGTGAGGGGAAATATCACCTATTCAAGCCTCAGGAATGGTGGACACCCCTCCCCAATCAAACTCCAGCGTCCCAGGTCAACTTCAGACTGCTGTGCTGGCAGCGAGAATTTCAAGCCCATGGATCTTAGCTTGCTGGGCTCCATTGGGGTGGGATCCGCTGAGCTAGACCACTTGGCTCCCTGGCTTCCGTCCCCTTTCCAAGGGAGGGAACAGTTCTATCTTGCTGGCATTCCAGGCACCTCTGGGGTGTGAAAAAAAACTACTGCAGTTAGCTCAGTGTCTGCCCAAAGGGCTGCCCAGTTTTGTGCTTGAAACCCAGGGTGGAATAGGCACCTGATGGAATCTCCTGGTTTGCAGGTTGTGAAGATCATGGGAAAAACACAGTATCTGAGTGGAATGCACCGTTTCTCACAGCACAGTCCCTCATGGCTTCCCTTGGCTAGGGGAGGGAGTTCTCTGACCCCTTATGCTTCCCAGATAAGGCACGCCCCATCCTGCTTCGGCTCACCCTCTGTGGGCTGTATCCATTGTCTAACCAGTCCCAGTGGGATGAGCCGGGTACTTCACTTGGAAATGCAGCAATCGCCCACCTTCTGCATTGATCTCACTGAGAGCTGCAGACCAGTGCTGTTCCTATTTGACCATCTTGTCCGCAACCCACTCTCTAGATTTAAAAATATTTTTCAAAAAAATTGCCCTTATTATTTCAGGCTTTAGTCCTACTAAGCTGCTTAGTTATTACCAGAACTTAATCTCCACAATCAACCTTTTCTAGAGAATTTTGTAAGAATCAAACTCTTCCATTGAAGTCAGTTCATAAACGCTTTACTACCTTGGGAAAATGCATAAGTTTAGACTGAGATCTCATCTTAAGGGCCTGATGTTGGAAGCAAGCGCTCTAGCAGAGCACGTGCTCCCAACAGAGCAAACGTCCTAACAGAGCAGGCGGTCACACAAAAGCAGGTCCGACTGGGTGACGGAGGGGAGCAGAGCCTGCTCTGTCTGCAGTGGTTTATTGAATGGGAGCTTGCAGGAATAGGTCGAGCATGTGAAATTGCTCCTGTTCACTTTTTTTTTTGTTTTGACCTTGAAAAACATGAATGGTATAAGTTCAACCAAATATTCTGCTACCGAGTGTGAGGTTCAATCCTTCTCAAACATTTTCTCATCTTCACAAAGTCATAGAGTTAAAGAAACACCCTCTATATTGTTACATATAGTGCCTGGGATGGACACTACCTGACTATTAGAGTCACAACTCTGGAAGGCAGAACTAGGTGAGCAGACTCAAAGAATTCTGCCTTAATGAGGAGGGTTACATAATTTGGGTACAGAATTTCGTGTCATACATTAACACCAAGAACAGATTTGTGCTTCCTTAAATGTACACATTACACTTCTGAATGTCATGGTCCTGAGAGGTTGCTACACAACATTGTAGACCCCTAGGTTTGCCAGATTTTGCAAACAATTGAAAGAAAGAAGAAAGAAGAAAAAAAAAAGAAAGAAAGAAAGAGAAAGAAAAAAGAAGGTTCAGTTAAATTTATTTCCGATAAATGATGAATAATTGTTAGAATAATTGTAATTCATGTAATAGAATTGTAATTCATATAGTAAGAGAAGCAAGACATCCTTATATTAAATATTGTATCTTGTTTATCTGAAATTCAAATCTAACTGGGAGTCCTGGAAAATTTAACTGACAACTCTATGATCTCCATTCAGTGTTGCTGAGGAGGAGAGAATTCTGGTCCTGGAAGGCTACATTCTAGGGAAATGGGCCTCCGGTTGGGGTGTTCAGAATTCCATCCCTAGGAGAATGGAGGCACACCCAACCAGAGGCCGAATCACAGGCCACACCAAGAGTCGCCAGCTGGACGCTCACAAGGAAAATCTTCCTTTTGTGAGCTCCTAAAAATAAACGTAGCTTTATCAGGAGCATTACATCTGAGTGTGCTCTATAATTATTTATCCACTAATTGCCACAACATCCTGTTGAGGTTGGGAAATGTTTCTATTACCCCCATTTTGCAATGAAGTAGGCAGGGATGAAGCTTACTCACCAGACAAGCCTAGCGAGCCAGGAGCGAGTGAAGGAGAGAGCCAGGTGGGACCTCGGGGTCCTGTCGCCAGAGGTCTGCAGGCTGACTGGCCTCAGAGCCGGCCCTTGGAACATGATAGCCCAAATAAAGAAGATTCTCTGAGACTCATGAAAACCACACATTCTGAACAGCTCATTGTTAATAAACGAAATAGACTAGAACAAACATTTGCACAAAGGAAACTATTGAAGACATTTTTTTTTTTTGCCCCAAAGGAGAGAATTGCTTACTGACCCTTTGTTTCTCCCCCAAGCAAAGGAGACTTTTCTTGTCAGTGCCTGGAAAAAAGTAGATGAGACAAGTGAACTCGTTCCACTCTATAATAATAACAACAATGGATATTAATCAAATACCTGTTACATCAGGTTCTTCACATATCGGATTGAATGTCATCTTCACAGGAAGTCTCTGTGTACTCACTATACCCATTTTACCAGTAGGAAAGATTAAACTCAGAGCACAAGAGGCTGACAGAGCCCTTAACACTGCTGTCAAGTGGCGGAGGTGAGATTCCAACCCAGGCCCTGTGACTCGAGCGCATATACCACTGTCTGCGTAGACCCTTTCCCGCCAAGCAGGAAAAAACTGGAACACCCAAACCTAATTACATTATTTGTCTTTTAAAATGACATTTACATTAACTTTTTGTCCTTTTCATTAATTCTAAAGCAATCGCAGGAAAGGGCCATGCACGGCCACCAATAGGAGGGCTTGTGATTTGCCAAGCCTCTTAGGTCCGTAGTAACACTCCTGAACACATTATCCTGGAGACTCTCCCAATGACACCATGAGGAGGCTCAGGCAGGCATCATCATCTTCCTTTGGGAGATGAGGAAACTGAGTCACAGAAAGACTAAAGGATTTGCCTAAGGCCATGCAGTAGCAGAAATGGGACCAGAACACAGCTGTTGACTCTTTCCATTGTGCTTGTTGAAAGCTTGAGGAATTACAGTATTTATCTCCAATCTGCAATTTGAGTAATACACATTGTTTTCCTCACATATATTTTCCACCCCGTGTCCCATGACTGGCAGCTGGAGACAGGACTCTCCTGCTAATTCACTTCTGGGGCTCCCTTATTCTAGCAACTCCCAGACAGGGCGTGTGTCAGGGAAGCCTTCCACCATGTGGCTCTGACCTACCTGTCCAGCTCATCAGCTGCCCTCCCAGCAGGAGGCTGACATTCAGGCCACACAGGTGATGTTGATCCTCTACAACGTACTCATAGCACCCACATTACATTTTCACTCCCTGTTTCCACCTGCGAGCCTGTGCAGTGCGGTGGACTGGGTTTTAAGCTTTTGCATCAGTTGGACCTGGGTTCAAATTCTCCCCTTACCACCATCCAACAGTGTGACTTTGAAAAAGTCATGTTACATCTTCAGAATCCATTTTCTAATAGAGTGTAGACGATGGGGGATTAGAGATGATGTATTCCAAGCATTCAGCACAGCGTCTAATGCAGAGTAGGTGATCAAGAAATGGTTCTTATGATGATAACATGTCCTTATTCTCATTTCTAAGTCCTAACCATTCTTCAAGATTTACTACTCCCTCACCTCACTCAAGGTAAGTCTCTATTCTCTGGATTTAGCATGAATTTCACCTGTGTGGCGTCTAGTTCTTGCTCTCTTATAGTCTCTTTGTAAGTATAATAAATATTCATTAGGAAGTGCTGTGGGTTGAATTTTGTCTTCCCAAAATATATTTGGAAATAGGGTATTTGCAGATGTAATCAAATTAAGATGAAGTCATACTGAATTGGGGTTGGCCCTAACCTGGTGACTAGTGTCCTTATACCGAAAGATGGAAATTTGGACACAAATAGATTCACAGTAATTTTGGAGGCAGAGATTGGAGTAACGCAGCTTGAAGAAAAGGAAGGCCAAGGATTGCTGGCAACCACCCAAGGCTGGGATGACGCAAGAAGGGACCCTTCCCTAGCGCCTTCTGAGAGAGCATGGCCATACTGGCACCTTGGGTTTTGAGGTTTTGAGGTTTTGAATTTCTAGCCTCTAGAATGGGGAAACAATTCATTGCTATTGTTTTAAGCCTCTGGTTTGCTGTTATTTGTTATGGCAGTGATAGGAAACTAACACAGGAAAATATCTGATCTAACTCCCAATTGGATAATAGGCTCATTGACAATGGTGAGGACTAGGCTCTCTAGGTGTGGTCAGTGCTTAGCTTAGCTCTGAACAGTGGGGAAGCCTATGAATAAACCTGACTGCTGAGAGCAGCCACATACAGAGCACCACTTAGCTGTTCCTACCACCCCAGAGGCTGCCCTCACAGCTAGTCCCACTGCAGGGGCAGCAGCAGCACCTTTGAAGTCCTTTGGGCTCTCACCCTGCTTGCAACAGCACCAGCAGGAGAAATTCACTTGGATAGTTTGCCATTCCCCATTTTAGCAGTAAAGCATTTCCTAAAATGGGGAGAGAATGCATGATGGTAAGTACTGCACCTTGATCCTTCAGAAATTGATGATTTCATCAGACAAGGGCAACACTGTATAGTTATTCCTGTGTTAAAAACAGGCATCACCAAAATAACAGAAAACACAGTTAAAAGAGCAATATGCCTTCTATTAATGATGGATGACTCTTTAAAAGAGGCCTCATTTTATATGCGTTCTTTCATTCATCATTCACTTTGATATTTGTTGAGAATTTACCATGTGCACAGCACTGCTTTATGCCACCTTTAGAAGGTCTTTACGTAACAGAACTTGAAGAAAATTCATGAGTTTGGCAATCTGAATTTTCGAGTGGAAAGGGACGCTAATATTTGTTGGGTGCTTGCACTGAGACACTTTATAGGAATTTTAATATCTGATTTTGGTTAATGCCCTTCATCATCCCACAATGTAGTTGTTTCAATTCCCCTTCTGCAGATAAAGAATGGATGCCTCAGAGAAGTGAAGGATTTGTCTCAGGCACATAGCCTGTGAATATCATACCTGACACTCTAATCTGACTCCACTGGATCCCAACGTCTGCCTTTGCAACAACTTCACCATCCTTCATCCACCAGAGACCAGACCTTCCTTAGCAGCCAAACCTATCGGAGCCAAGCCACAGCCTGAGAGGTCTGTGGGACCTGTGGCCACCCCACCCTACCAGAAACCATCACCAGGCTCTTTGCTTTCTACTTTCTTTCCATCTCTCAGCCTCTTTCTGTCCTCATTTGCTTCTCTTGAGGTGGGTGAATGTTGTTTCTTTCTGCTTCTAGCAGCAAATTCTCTTTCTTCAAGATGTCATGGGAGAGTTTCTTCCCCACTGAAAACTTAAGGACCTGCGGGCTGCACCCCAGAGGGCCCACTTCCCTGGCCTGGAGTAATCATGTGACCCAGGCCAGGCCGATTAGAGTCTTTCCCCAGGATATTTTTTTCATCCATAATGGGAGAGAGAACATGTCATTTCTCTGTGGCTGTCGCCCTGGGGTGATACAAGTGGGAGTTCTTGTGACCATGGCCTCCTCTCACTCTGCCCACGGAGGAACAGCAGGCTGGATGGTGGAGTGAGAACTGACAGGCCCAATGATGTCATCTGAGCCCCTGGCTCCCATCACCCCTTGTGCTTCCCAGTGATTAGCAGTTAACTAGTATGGGTTGGCTTCTATTATTCAAAATCAAAGATCCCAATTCACAAATCCAGCTGCATTCCATGGGCTGGTTTTTCAACTTCCTTCTTGCCAAAACTTAAATTCCATTTTCCCATTTTCCTTCTGTTCATCCACTTAGAAGAATCTTAACTGGCTAAATTTTCCTTCCTGTCTTTACACCTGGGTGCTCAGTTCATCTGGCACAGACAATGTCACTGCCAAACTGTGGTCCCTAGCCTTCTTCATTTCACCCTCTCTTCCATTCCCAGTAGCAGCTCCTCACACACGACTCTCCCCCTTTCTCCTCCTTTTCAGCAAGTCATCTTGCCTCCTACTCAGTAGAGAAAGTAGAAGGCATGGGAGGACCAGTCTCCCCATCTCTCCCTATCCTGCCCTTTTATAATTGTGCTGGTGGCAAATTTGTGAAAACAGAAGGTGGCTACTGTTTGAACCAATTGTTCTAAGAAGGAGTGCAGAATTTCTCTTAGAGAAAGGCTACTCTTTACTTTCAGGAAACGTCTTGCCTTTTCCAGTGTAAAAAGTAAGTGGGCTAAAAATGAAGGTAGCTGCTGCAGCACCGTGAAGTCAGCCAATGTAGGACATAAAGGTGTTGGCCACTGGAGTGGAGGTACGGAGGCCAAATGCGCTGAGTCCTGGCGTAAGACTGGCCTGGAAGAGAAAGATCCAGTTTCTTTCTCTGAAAGAAAACTGAAAAGCTGGATTGGGTCCTGATTTTTTTTTTTTTTTTTTTGCAACTTTCAAGGCTCCTAGCAAGAGCCAGCCTGCTAAAGTCTTTTTTTTTTAGAGACAAGAGTCTCACTCTGTCACCGAGGCTGGAGTGCAGTGGCACGATCTTGGCTCACTGCAACCTCCACCTCCTGGGTCCAAGCAATCCTCCTGCCTCAGCTTCCCAAGTGGCTGGGACTACAGGCATGCACTATCATGCCCAGCTAATTTTGTATTTTCAGTAGAGATACGATTTCACTATATGTTGGCCAGGCTGGTCTCAAACTCTTGACTTCAAGTGATCCACCCGTCTCGGCCTCCTGAAGTGCTGGGATTATGGGCATGAGCCACTGCACCTGGCCCCTGCTAAAGACTTTGCATGGCATTTGTGTTGATCAGCAACACAGCTGGCCCTGGGAAACTGAAGGGCCACTGTCTTTCCACAGCCATAGGAAACAGCCAGTGAGGACTTCCCTGAGACTGGGATAGCACGAGACGGGGGTGCTGCCCCTCATCACCGCACTGTGACCAGTGGCCTTGGGTTCGTGGGACTAGCGGGGATTAAAAGACAGGCCTCACACTTGCTTTGGACAGGACAGTGGAAAGAAGTGTGTTCCCTCCCTCCCTCTCCCCAGGCCATCAGGGAGGGAGGAGCATATTTCAGAAGATGAGGTTTGTCCTGGGTCTTTAGGGAGATGAGCAGTGAAGAGCGCAGATGTGAAGGATTTGGAGCTGGGTCGGGGGTGGGGGTGGGTGTTGTTGCAGCTTGGACCACTGCAAGAGGAAATGTGATCCAGCACTTCTCCCAGCTTTCCCCAAATATGCCAGAGGAAGGAGACCTTGGCGGTGCAGAGGCCGCTCAGTTGCAGAGGGGGTCATTTGTAAGGCAGACACACGGGTAGACGATGGCAGGGCCTTCTTCCCCATCTGAGGCAAATTGCCCCATCTGTGCTCTGTCCCTCATCCCCTGTGTCACCTTGGAAGCCCCCCTCCTTATCTTCAACTTCCTTCTCTCTACAGCCTCCCTCCCGCCAGCATGGAACCCACTCCCGCTCACATCTGTTCTACTCACAGAGATGCTTTCTCTCCTGGGCATCCTCTCCAGCTATAGCCTCACTTCTAGCTCAACTTCCATCCTCCCTCCCGCATGCCCCCTCCACTCCTCCACCGCCCTGAAAAGGCTCTTTCCCGGTCCAAGCCCAGGGCAGCTTGGCTGGCTTCTCTCTCCGGTTCTCTGCCTTTGGCCCACGTCTGCTTCTTTCTCTCTGACACGCTCCCTTTGCAGTTCCCCGGGCAGGCTCCTCTGCCCTTGTGCACAGTCATCTCAAGTCTGCTCTCCTCTGTTCTCGGTCCAGACTCTTTCCTCAGGGGACCTCAGGGGCCTTGCAGACTCCCAGTTCTCCAATATCCAGAGAGGGTGTCCAGGAATATCAAACTGTTCACTTGGCACCTCCAATTAATGGTGCCACGAGCCATCTTTAACACATGCACAGGGGGCCTCGTCGCCTCCCCTGGAGCCTGCTCTCCGCTCCTGCTCAAAAACAATGCCTTGGCTCCCCAGACTTTGATGTCCTTCATGTCTTAATGTCCTCCCTCCTCCAATCCAACTCAGCACCTTATCCTCCCATCAAGGGCATGTCCTGGAAATCTAGACGCTGCCCAAACTGTCCCATCCCAGTTGCGTTGTCCCTGATCCCAGGGGTTGGTCATCTCTTCCCTGGATGGCAGCAAAGCCCCCTAACTGATGTCCTTGCAATGCATTTGGCCCCTTTCAGTTTTGCTCTTCACATGTTAAGGCTTCTAACATGCAAATATCTCCTTATATTGCTCCTGCCCTTTAAACCATTCCATGGCTTCTCATCTCCCTCAGGATAACTTACGCTGAATCTCTTACTGGTGCACAAGCCCTTCCTGTTCTGGCTCCTGCCGAGGTTGCCTGCCTCACCTGCTACCACCTTCACCCCTACTGTCGGCTCCTTCACACCTGCCTCTGGACATGGGACCTTTGCACCTCGGCTGCCCCGTGGAGTGGGCTGGGACCCGTCCACCGTGTCCACGGTGCCTCTGGGGCCTATCTCTCTGGCTGCAGTCGAGGAGGGACCCAATCAGTATTTGAGGTGAATAAATATTCTTTCCTGATCAGTTTGTGGTGTTTTCCTCTTGACTTTATTTAACAAAGAAAAAATACATACTATTAAGGAAAGCATGAATGAGAAAGTATTGCAGGCGTTTTCTCTTAGGATAGAAATGTGAAACAACGGATGCTGAATGTGTTTAGAGGGAAAATGTGCTCACCAGTATCTCAACTGGAACTGCCTTAGTGATAACATCATCATTTTCCTTCAGATGTGGATGTTGAGTTTGTCACACCAAAACTGTGGAGAAGCTGCCGTCCTCTGGCTTCGCGTCTCTCCCCACTGTTCTCCCTGGGTGACCTTACCTGTGTCCAGCTCTAGCTCACTCCTTTTTCCTCTGTGAGTCCCAAACCCCCATTTCCAGCCCAGATTATTTCCTAAGCTCCAGGCTCTACTGGCCTCTGCCGATTTCCACCCAAAGATTTCCCATACTGAGGCTCCTTACTTGGGCTCACTGTGCCTAAACCTAGTTTTCTTTCTTAACCTCACACTTCTGTGTTTTCCTATCTCAGTGGAGGTCCCTAGGCTAGTTTCCTGGGCTGCCATAACAACCTACCATAAAGCAGGTGGCTTTAAAACAACATAAATATATTATTTCCTAGGTCTGGAGGCCGGAAGTCCAAAACCAACGTGGTGTTACTATCATGCTCTTCCTGAAGGCTCTGGGAAGGATCCATCCTCACCTCACCTGTTTCAGGCACTGCTGATGGGCTGTGATGGTCCTCAGCCTGAGAATGCGTCACTCCAGTCTCTGCCTCCCTTGTCACATGGCCTTTATCCCTGCATTTGGGACCAAATTTTCTTTTCTTACAAGGAGGCCAATCATTGGACCTAGGGCCCACTTAGGGCCTATCCCATCAAGACTTCATCTTAATTTAATGATATCTGCAAAGGCTGGCCCTATTTCCAAATAAGGTCACGGGTGCTGGGCATTAGGACTTGAACACATCTTTTGGGGGACACAATTCTACTGGCTGGGAGTCCCACTGCCTCCTTCACCCCAGAAATCCTTGACCCTTTTCTGTCCTCTCCTTCACATGCCACATCTAAGCTGTTTATCCTATTTTTAAAATAGCTCTCATGTTTTCTCTCTCCTCCACTCCACTGTCTTAGTTCCAGCCCTAATCAACCTAGATGACTATGATAGCACCCCCACTCTTCTTCTTTGCCCTTTTGAGTTCCCCCGAAGCCATCCTTCAGCCAGAATACTGGTTCTCAAAACTTGCCTGCCAGGCCAGGCTCAGTGGCTTACACCTGTAATCTCAGCACTTTGGGAAGCCAAAGCAAGTGGATCACTTGAGGTCAGGAGTTCAAGACCAGCCTGGCCAACATGGTGAAACGCTGTCTCTACTAAAAATACAAAAATTAGCTGGGCGTGGTGGTGGGCGCCTGTAATCCCAGCTACTCTGGTGGCTGAGGCCGGAGAACGGCTTGAATCCGGGAGGCAGAAGTTGCAGTGAGCCAAGATGACACCACCACATTCCAGCCTGGGCCACAGACTATTTTTTTTTTTGAGACTCTATATGAAAAAAAAATTGCCTACCAGTCATCCTACTCTAGATATGTCCCTGGCAGCTCCTCCTGTGTGCACCTTGGGCGACACCGTCTTACTGACTCTCTCCCATCCTTTCCACTCAATTCCTCTTCTCTTCTGAGAGTCAAAACCAGTTCCTACATCTCTGAACATTTAATTGCCAGTCAGCAGCTGTACTATTTCTAGAAATACAAGTTATTTAATGATTACAACATATATATTATAAATGTAAAGTAGATATTACATCCATTTATATACAGGGAAACTGAGGTTCCCGTGGGCTAAGCAACTTGCCGAAGAGGGAGCTGAGGTTTGAACCTAAAACTGTGGCTTCAAAGCTCTTCCTATTAACTGCATTACTAGACTTCTGAAGATACAGCCTTGTAAATATTTGGACGGGCTTAACAAATTTCCTGTTCTTCTTATAATTTTTAGTATTTTATAGAAACTGTCTGCTACAAATGAATATCAAACACCTAAATAAATTCATGATGGTAATCCATACCTCACTTATTCTTAGTCATTTACTTTCTCATTTCATAGTAAAATACTATTTGGTTCAGAGCTTATAGGCCTATGATATTTTGCACAGCAATCCTAGTGAATTTATAGACAGTTCCCTAAATAATAACTTACTGTGTTACATCTTAAGTTTTGGTAAAGGTATCCCTCTCTTTTTTTTTCTCCTTGAAATAAATATAAGCATAGGTATATTCACAAATTTTCTTTTAAACTTTTACAACAATAATTTTCTTTTCAGTGAAAATTTTGTTTAGCATGAGTCTATGAAATTCTTAGCCAAATAAAATAATACATCATTTAAAAAAAGTATTTTCTGGCAAATAGCATACCCATTTGGTGTTGGCTTGAACTTGTGGAATTTCTTTAGTTTGACTTATTAAAGTAAATGAAACTTGGGTGAGGAAAATTCCTGTTTTACTCAGGCGGCCAACCCAAAGCTCATGTTACTGAAATGCCCTCAGGCTCCTGTGTCCATGGCTGGTGAGCAGGAAGTCTTCTGTGCTCTGGTGGACTTTTCCACACGTCACCCCTGACACACTCACAGACACCATCGGCCTTGAGCTGGGCGCTTCGAGCCTCCTTCACACTCCTGTCCCGGCTGATGGGATACACAGACAATCTGGAGGCCTTGGATAGAGTCCATGTACCATTAGCTGTGCAAAATTCTGCACAGATCTGTGGAAAACGTTCAGCCCTGGGCAGGATCAGCTGTATCATTTGCAGACCTGGTGCAGAATGAGACGGCACGGCCTCTTGTTCAAATATGACTAAGCATTTCAAGATGGTGACACTATTTACCCAAGCACTGAGCCCAACCACGTGCTGGCTCAGGTCACCTGCCGCTGAAACCAGTCCCACTCCAGGCGCTGCTGTTCTGCTTTCAGACCCCTGGTGCTCTCCTTCTTCAACCTGTTATCTGGGCCCACATTTCCACCTGCATTTGTCATCTGTCTCCAAGCGCTGCTGGGTCTGTGGCCTAGATCCCTCGCCAACACACCCCATGCTTCCCCTTCCACTGCCTCTCACCCCTACCACCGAAAATCCTCATCACGGGCCTCCAGACCCGGCCCTTTCTGTCCCTTCCCTCCTTGACATTCTCATCTCCAGCCACGCTCTCCCCAGCCTTGGTGTGTCTACTCTGACCTTCTCCCACACTGCCCTCAGAAGGGATGCTCCCGGCCCCTGAGCCTCCTTGCCAGGGCTCCCTCTGCCTGTGTCGCCCTTCCTCTCTGTCTTGCCCTGGCTAACGTACTCAGCCTTCAGATTTTGGCTTAAGCACAACGTCCCCTGTCCTCCAGGAGCTTTCCCTTCTTCCGCAGACCAGGAGAAATCTCCTGGCTGCCCACGCCCAGCATGCTCTTTCTGCTGGTATAGCTCAATGTAGTTCCTGTCCATGAAGATAGGGTGCCTGCGCCTGCATCAGAGGAGAACTCTGCAAAAATCTGTTGGTTGTTGGTCGGAGGTTGCCAGGCTCTCCAGTGAATTCAGTGTTACACAAAGAGAGAACTGCTGTCTTTTAGCAACGAGGGAAAGGCAGTGTCTGCTGTTGCTGTGGCTGCATGGAAGGCCCGAGGAGCGCCCTTGAAGCTGGTGGCTCTGCCGAAAGACGGCATGGCTCATCTGAACAAGTACTGATCACCAAAGTGTCCACTGCTTGTGTTGCTATGAAGCGTTTTTATTTATTTATTTATTTTTGAGATGGAGTCTCACCCTGTCGCCAGGCTGAAGTGCAGTGGTGCAATCTCAGCTCTCTGCAACCTCCATCTCCCGGGTTAAGGTGATTCTCCTGCCCCAGCCTCCCGAGTAGCTGGGATTAGAGACTCTCGCCACCACACGGGCTAATTTTTGTATTTTTAGGAGAGACGGGGTTTCACCATGTTGGCGAGACTGGTCTCAAACTCCTGACCTCAGGTGATCCACCCGCCTCGGCCTCCCAAAAGCGCTGGAATTACAGGCTTGAGCCACTGCACCCGGCCAAGTGTGTTTTTAAAAGGTGCTTCTAAGATGATATGTGCATTTAAAAGTGTTCTTCTCTGTTTTTCTAGTTTGTGACGATTGATAGTCATGAGGAAAAGCCCGTCCCAGGAAATTTTAAGTTAAAAAAAGTAGCAGGCAAGAGCAATTTGCTGCTAGGGTTCATTTTCATTGCAAATGTATTTCCTCTGGCTGGAAAGGGGAAACGTCTTTCCTCCCCTGCTCTACACCCCGCAGAAGAAAAGGCCTGAAGAGGAAGTGAAGTATGGTGTCAACAGTGCCAATTAATCTTCTTTTTAAAACATTTATGTGAAAGTAAAAGACAAACCAGCCATCGCGCTAAACCAAGGGTGCTGTGAGCCCGCCAGGGTGTCATTGACTGCTGCTGAGGCCCTGAGCTGGGAGGAGAGGGAGGGGCCTGGCCTTGAACTCCAAGGCTGTGGCCCTAAGAAAAAATGATCTCCAACCCCTCTTAATTATCTGTCCTCAGTCACTTTTTTTCCTTGTGCTATATTTGTCTTCTGCCATGTAGGTAAGGAAAGCAAAACAAAATTTAAGAAAAGTCTATAGAGTAGGTTAGGCAGGTATTAGTGTGTAGAGTGAGACTGGAGGGTCAGAGGAACACAAGACAGGTCAGACTGGGGTGGCCAACTGTCTCAGTTCATTTGAGGAACTGAGGAAGTACTGAGTACTGAGTACTTCTCTGAGTACTGAGGAAATACCTGGACCTGAGACTCTTGTTTTAAAACTGTGATGATCCTGGATAAACCAGAAAGAGTAGATCCTCCTACTCCCTGATGGCCTGTGAGGCAGCAGACATGGCCCCAGCGGTCCCCCCCAGGATCCCCCACTGTGAGGTCACATGCGCCAGTGCACCCGCTGAGGACCTGATAGCATTATCATTTCTCAGGGCAGTTTTGAGAATCAATTCTGACCTGACATTGGGAAGCCAAGCCATACTTCTAACTTTAGCATGCCACTTTTTAAACAATTCTCTGGAATGAAACTCCTTTAACTTTTGTTTTAAAATGATTTGTGATTGAAGAGAAAACAGGATCCTGGTGTGAACGGATATTGTGGTTCATTTGAATGGTCAAAATTGTTCCTTTTAACTTGCATTGAACGCAGATTTCAGTTCCTGAAACACCCAAATAACGTAACAAATGTTCAGGGAAGGAAGTTTGATTTATCTCTTTTCCCAAAATGATGACCTAGTAGGAAAATTGCTGATGGAGGAAAAGCACATGGCGGGGTCATGCTAATGCAGGGACAAACGTCATGGCTGCTAGAGGGTCGCCATGAAAAGAATTAGTGTCAGGCCCCTCTTTCCATATACCAGCCCAAGTCAGTGCCGTGGAGTGGGAATATCCATGCACAAACACTTGCCCATAAAGATCTCCCATCTAATTCTTTGCAGAGGAGACGAGATCAGAGTCGGAGGACTAGGGGTCCCTGAGGGTAATGTCCATTGTTGAATCAAGTGCAGTTTCTTCCTAACCCTGATAGGCTTGTCAACTCTTGGCTTCCTTCCTGTTTCTTTTTAGATACTCTATTAGGTTGGCACAAAAGCAACTGCAATCTTTGCCATTAAAAGTAAAAACCGCAATTACTTTTGCACCAAAATAATACATCGTGGGTTTACACTCAGCCTTTGTTACTATTTTAGGCTGAATTATTTCCGTGCAAACTCTTAGAGCACAGTTATCTGTAATCATACTTTGCAAGAGATGTTACATGCTACCAGCAAATTTTCCAGTTCAGTGTTGCAAGGCGGTAGCTGTACATTTTTGACATGTGGTTATTCATTCCATACAGTACCTAGGAAGAGCCTTAGTCACATCTGGCCTCCCTGAGGAAGTGTCAGGCCACGTCACTGCAGCCACATTCCTGCACGGAGCCTGCCCCAGTCTCACTCCTCCAGGCGAGCTCCACGCCAGCCACGTGTTGACCCCACCAATGTTGACAAGTGATTCATTGTCAGCTCCAGGGGAAAAACAGACCGTGTAGGAAGGTGCCATGTGACAAAGACATCCAGATTTTTTTTTTCTGCCTTCCACTGGGCAGTTCTGACCTTGTTATCACACAGTTGAGGTGGAAGTATGACGTAATTAAACTGATTTACGAAAGCCACATACAGAAACTGGAGTCATTTTTTAAAGTCCCCAGTGTGGTTAAAGTTTACTTCCTCTGCACATTTATAGCAAGGGCTTTGACCACGGCTAACGGCAGAGAGCCAGCTTCGGAGAGATGGGGAGAACCTTTTTTGCTGGTCACTGCTTCTTCCATTTGTATTTCCCCCTCAGTTTTACCAAGGAAAAGGCCTTAGTGGACTCAATTCAATGTGAAGGTTGTGCTATTCCCTATCTGTGGCCACTTCAATGTCAAAGCCAATGACCATGAGCTGGGTAATGACTTGGAAATATACTAGACAGAGTACAGCCATGGGAAATACCACAGAAGACTGTTTTAGCTCCAGAATAACATAATTAAAACTAACTTAATTTAGTGCAGCATCTGGATCAGAAATAGTCCTAAACATGCACACAAAAAGCAAGTATACATTTGCATGATATGTACACAGAGTGTGTCTGTTTTCAGAAAGGGACCAAGATGAGATGAACGAACCTTGACACCTGCTTTGCTCTGTTCCACTGCCGCAGAAATCCTGCCTGCAGAGAGTCTGGCGTACTTTATAGACACAGTATTCGGAGAAGCAGCCAGGCTGGGCGGTTTGTGTAACACACTAGAAGCATAATGAGGCTGATTCTAGATTTGTCAGTCATCAGTTGGGAGCACTTGGCCCCGTTTTCTAACTCACAAAGTTTTCCAGGATAACATTTTACACTCCCTCCCCTCGGTGTTTTGAGGAATTGCCAATGGGACAGACAGGCGAGCACATGAGAGACGTAAGCTGCTAGTTGGCACAGGTGGGTTGGGCTGCTAGAATCAGGCAGGTGTATGGAGCAGGGTGACTCATGGAGGAGGAGGGGTTCCACCTGGGAGGGATGCTTCCCTGGTCTCTCTCCGTGCAGGGATTATGAGTCAGTAGTCCTGGCTCCCTGCCTGACCTGCTTCTGGGTCAACCACGGAACCCAGGGTCTGCTCCGGCCGCTCCCTTCAGAGCCTTGCCCTGCTTGCTTTGCACTTGTTAGAAGAGGGAGCAGGTACTTCCCAGCAGGGACCTGTCTCTGCCTTCAGCTGTCCAAATTCCAGGGAGAAGACCTGGAGATCCATGGGGAAAACTCCTTTCATCCTGGATGGTCTGGCCTGGAAGCACGGAGCAGCTTCCTCAACCCCGCCACCCTCCCATTCTCCCTCCCTGTACCCAAGGAGCCTCAGCAGCTACTCTACTTCACAGAGGGCAGAGGTGGAGCCTGCCCGGGACGGTAGCTGTCTATACCCTCATCTCCAGGCCCACAACGGCACCCTCTGGACATGACTTCCATCACTTTCTAGATAATGAAGAAAAAACTCATGTTTTTCATTAAGCTGTATAATCTGTGTAGCTTGGAAGACAAAAATATGCCGCCCCCAAATATGCATAAGGATCGTTGAGCTGAAGGCAGTTAAGAAGCAGATGCGGCTCATTCATAGGTCGGTGTTGAACAATGAGATCACATGGACACAGGGAGGAGAGCATCACACACTGGGGTCTGTCGGGGGGAAATAGGGGAGGGACAGTGCGGGGTGGGGAGTTGGGGAGAGATAGCATAGGGAGAAATGCCAGATATAGGTGATGGGGAGGAAGGCAGCAAATCACACAGCCATGTGTATACCTGTGCAACAATCTTGCATGTTCTTCACATGTACCCCAAAACCTAAAATGCAATTAAAAAAAAAGCAGATGTGGGAGAGCTCTCTGCCCTCCCTCTATTTGCCTAAAGCAGGGCTCAAAGACAAAAGGTGCCCTGTCTCCTTCTGCCAGAGAGAGCAAAGGTTAACCACGGAGGACAACTTCAAACCCTGTCGGCCTGGAGACGGTACTAGAGGAACCTACGTGGGCAAGCCTCACCGAGCAGCCTTCCTCTGCCAGTTATTTGCTTCTCCCCAAGTTGCCGCCCCCTAGAGACTCAAAATCCTTTTCATTTTTATTTTTAAATATTTAGAAAAATACTCCCACCCCACCCTCCCTTGGCCCCTTCCCCCCGCAGCCGTCCTAGCCACAGTGGGCTCAGGGAGACTCTTCAAAGTCCTTTTCCTTTGCCTTGCCACTTCTCTAAACATTAGCTGTTGTTTGTTGAAAAATACCATCTAAGCTGGAATTCAAAGGCATCTCTTTGGAAGTTACTCACTACCTGGGCATCTTCCATGTACATATTAAATACACATGATGCTAAACTTCTGTTTTTCTCCTGTTAACCTGTCTTTTGTTATGGGGTTACATTCCAACTAAGAATTTATGAGAGCTGAGGAAAAAATTATTCTTCCTCCCCTACAGCAATGAACCAGAAGGAGGCTACAGGGCCATCTGCTTTGGAAGGTTTGGTGGATTCATAGAATTTCTACCACCTTCCTTCACAGAAGAAACAGCACTCTTTAAAACTGCAACAACCCCACTGAAAAGAGAAGAGGCTTCTGCTTACAATCAAATCTGCCAATTGTTAAGGGGTCGTGGGGGTGCTGCTCCCAGAGGAGCTTCTACGCCCACTCTGCCCCTCCCTGCCCCATGGGGCGTGCTAAGCTTTGAGAGGCACAGCCCTCTGCCACCTCTCACATCTTCTGGCCATGCTCTTTGCAGTGAGCCCCCTCCAGAGGGCTCCAGCCTGGATCCCTTCCTGCTGCGATGTTTCCCCAGTTCCTCAAGCGCCAGTTTTCATTCTAAGCCCTCAAACTTCTCTCAGTACACTGTATCTGCAGTGACAATGGAAATTCCAGACCCAAATCGACATTGAACCTCCCCACATATGCTGGACCTGCGCTCTCCTTCCCCCTTCTTGGATCCTGAGGAACCAAAGCTGTCCTAGGAGCTCAGGTGTGCGTCTTCCCTTCCTGCACCTGCTTCCACTGGCCCTTGATGGTATCCTGGGAACAGCTGGTCAGGTACTGTTAGCCCCATTCTACCAATAGAGAAACCGAGGCTCAGAGCAGCTGGGTGGGATGTGCCTTCTAAGGTCACATGGTTCATGAGCACAGAACTTGCTTCTAGACCACCTTTCCATATCCCATGCTTTTCCAAAATCCCCCTTTTAATGCTCCCCACCCCTTTCTGCTGTGCAGGGTAGAATGCTAGAATAGCAGGAAAGTGGTGACTCATAACCAACTTTTGACTTACTTTACCACGCACACAAAACAAGGCTCTCTACCAATCTTTCCAAAGCAGAAATTGCATCTTTTAAGAATGCTCTTGAACTCCAAGTGTAACTGCCAGACAGCACATCCTGGATCGCTTGATACACGTTGTCTGAATGGAAAAACAAGACATGCCTCCAACTCCCCCAAAATAAGCAGTTCTGTGAAACTAACACCACAAAAAGGAACTAAAGAAGAATGTGTTTGCTGTTCTAATACAATCAACTAATTTCGTGGAACACAGGCAAAACGCACATCTGGGGTGTAACCCTGGCGTGGTCTGCCATTGTTTAAAACTGCCACACACGATAGAAAGCAGACCACTGCAGTATTTTTCTTCCTATTTTTAATTTCTCTGTAGACAATGCACCCCGACTCCCACAGCTCTCTCCTTCCCCTGGTACACCACCAAGTGTAACTAGTGATTCATACAAGGGTGATTCATGTTACCCATCAGATTTTTTCAAAATGACTTTTCTTGGTCTTTTTGTTGTTGTAAAATAAATCTCATTTTCCACTGCTGGGCTGCCAGACACTGCCTTCCCCAGCCTGCTCTCCCGCTGCCTGCCTGCTTGCATCAGCCAGGCCTGGGGCAATGGGAAGTGGACCTGCAAGGATGTTGAAGACCCCTCCCCATGAGGGAGTAGGATGGGAGTCAGTCTGTGCAGCTCCCTGCCCCCCACCCAGGCCAGTGCAGGTGACCAGGCCACCAGATGGCATCTGCCTTGAACCTAGATTTCTTCTGAGCCTCAAATCCAGCCCTGAGTATCAGGCCAGGCAACCAGAAGCTACTTCCTCCCAGTCCCCACATCTGCTGTACCCTCCAGAGCGCTCTCTGGAGCTGTGACACTGGCATCTCCTGAGGCTAAGAACTGTTTATCTAAATGCCTGGCTGTCACCCTTGCTCTCCTATACCAGCCTCACCGGACTGATTGAGATGGAAGCCACTGTGGCTCAGATCTGAGCTCACTACTTTGTGATTTGAACCTTTGGACACTCCCTAGGGGAGATATGTGGAGGGTGACACCCTCTGGCCTGGTTTTGATGGTGTGCTGGTAAATGGGCACAACAGGCTCTCTGGAAGAAGAGCCCTGAAATGTACATTTGCTGATTTCCGTGGTGTAAATACTCCCCCCGTGGCCAATTTCCAGCTGTCAGCAGGATGTCACTGAATGCAGAGCTGGAAAGAGATGTGCAGCAGCACAGGGTTCTAGAACGCTTCCTCCGCACAAACATACAGATGGAATTAACCTCCATGGTCTGGGTGCAGTGGCTCAGGCCTGTAATCACAGCACCTTGGGAAGGCAAGGCCAGGGATCAAGAGGTCAGGAGATTGAGACCAACCTGGCCAACATGGCAAAACCCCGTATCTACTAAAAAAAATACAAAAAATTAGCCAGGCATGGTGTCACACGCCTGTAGTCCCAGCTACTCAGGAGGCTGAGGCTGGGGAATTGCTTGAACTCGGGAAGCGGAGGTTGCAGTGAGCTGAGATTGCGCCACTGTGCTCCAGCCTGGCAACAGAAGACTCCATCGAAAAAAAAAAATAGTAAAGTGTAAATCATTAGGAAGTGATAAGCTTTAAGTGTTTATTACTTTTGTTTTTAGTATAATCTATTCAATTTGTAAGTTTATATCATTTAATTTTTATTTCTTTTTCTTTTTTCTATTTATTTAAAAACAGGATCTTACTCTGTCACCCAGGCTAAAGTGCAGTGACATGATCATGGCTCACTTCAGCCTCAACCACCTGGGCTCAAGCAAAGCTCACACCTTAGCCCCTTGAGTAGCTGAAACTAGGAGCACGCAACCACGCTTGGCTATTTTTGTTGTTGTTTTTTTTTTAGACAGAGTCTCACTCTGCCACCCAGGCGGAGTGCAGTGATGGGCTCTCGGCTCACTACAACATCTGCCTCTTGGGTTCAAGCGATTCTCCTGCCTCAGCCTCCTGAGTAGCTGGGACTACAGGGGCCCGCCACCATGCCCGGCTAATTTTTGTATTTTTAGTAGAGAGAGAGTTTCGCCATGTTGCCCAGGCTGGCCTTAAACTCCTGACCTCAAGTAATCCACCGGCTTCCCAAAGTGTTGGGATTACAGCTGTGAACCACTGTGCCTGGCCCATTTAATTTTTAATAATGACTGTGTTTAACAAGCATCTTGCAAATATCCTGAAAATTTAACTATTGGTGGTCCTGGGCCCATCAGGGCCAGCTCCAGTGTGTCACAGCCTGGTTTAGCTTTCAGGCCCCATATGTGCATGGCTTCAGCTAAATGTCATGCTCCCCTGCCCGCAGTCTGTGTGATCTCAGAATTCCTACCAGCCAGGGCTGCATGACTTCTGACGTCCTCGTTGCTAAATTCAATGGGTAAATTTCAGTCCTTATTCTACTTGGCCTCCCAGGGGCTCCTCTCTTTTGAAACTGTCAACACCATCATTGTTCCTTACCATGATTTCAAACCTCCTCTGGGGGCGCAGGTTCCTCTGGCGGCCCTTGGGCCATTGGCATTTTTCAGGATCTAGCCATAAGGTCTAGTTCCACTGTCCTTCCTGGGAATGTGATTGCTCACGCTTCCCAGATCCCTGCCTTCAGTTCAGGTCTCCCTGTTGAACTCAGGTCTTATCTGCGCAACTTCCTGCTGCACAGCTTCCTGTGACCATCTCTCAGCAGGTTCCATCATCCCTACCTGTCTTGCTCACGCGGGCATCCACGCTAGCGTTCACCCCATAAATATTTCTCAGATACTCATTACCTGCTAGTCACTACACCATGTGCTGATAATGCAGCTGTGACTCAGCCACAGTCCCACCCCTCATGGGGCTTATCCAGGGGCACAGGGCACATGGTGTCACCATGTGCCCAGTGACCCCTGCTAGAGCTTTCAGTCATCCTTACCCCAACCTCTCCCACTTACTTACCCTTGTTCAGTCAGTAGATCTGATCTGTTCTTCCTGCCCAACTCCGGAAGCCTTCCCTTCCTCTGCCCCACCAGGACTGTCTTTTCCCCAGGCCTTTGTCATTTTGCTTTGGGATCATCAGGAAGCTCCTCACTGCTCTCCTATCCCCGCACTTGCTGGACTTGAATCCATTCTCCATGCAGCCAGGGTAATGATATTTCTGAAATCACATTTATGATTTTGCCATTTCCCTGTATGATATTCTCCCAAACACCCTCCTAGCATTCCAAGTAACATCTATACTCCTTGACATGGTAGAAAAGGCCTTTTAGGTGACCTGGACCCACCTGCTTCTTTTTTCTTTTCCTTCCTTCCTTCCCTCCCTCTCTCTCTCTTTCTTTCTTTCTCTCTTTGTTTTCTTTTCTTTCTCTCTCTCACTCTTTTTTTCTCCTTCCTTCCTTCCTCCTTTCTCTCTCTCTCTCGCTCCTTTTTTTTTTTTTTTTTGAGACAGGGTCTTGATCTGAAGACCTTGGAAGCTGGAGTGCAGAAGTGTGATCATAGCACAATGTAACTTTGAACTCCTGGGCTCAAGTGAGTCTCCCACCTCAGCCTCCTGAGTAGCTGGGACTGGCATGCACCATCACAGCCAGCTAATTTTTCATTTCTTTTGTAGAGACAAGGTCTTGCTATGTTGCCGAGGCTAGTCTTGAACTCCTGCCCTCCCCATCTGCTTCTCAGTCTTCTTGTTACCATTCCTCCTGAGACCTAAGCTCCAGCCATGGGGACGTTTCTCAGGCCTTCCCCTTCACCTGGAATCCCTCCACCCGATGCCAGCCCTACCCCCATTCCCTTCTTTGACTGCCAGCTCCTTCTAGTCATCCCTCAAAGCTTGGTTCAGCGGCAAGCTTCCCAGTACGGCTGTGCAGGCGGGCATTGCA
>CAUYLG010029875.1:0-51067 GCA_963573385.1 Cacajao melanocephalus | reverse complement strand
TTATTCCTTCCTGTCTCCATTGTTAAGCACAATTATTGGCATAAAAGAGGTTTTTAATACCTATTTTTAGACTGCATTCTAGCCTGGGCAATAGAACAAGAATCCCGTTCTCTCTCCCTCTTTCTCTTCCTCTTTCTTTCTCTGTTACATTCTTTCTTTTTTTTCTTTCTTTCACTCTTTCTTTTCTCTCTTTTTCTTTCTTTCAAAAAAAAATTAGCAAAAAAAAAAAGAGAGGATGATTTGCCACAGTGGAGACTCTGACTGAGTGGTCATCAAAACACAGGTACAAGTCAGGCAAATAAATTCCTTCTCCTTTCTTCCCTTCATGAACTGTTCTGAAGCAGTTTTCTCGGGAAACCTCCCACATGGGCAGGTGTTGAGTGATGAGATGTATTTCTTCAAAGCCCACCTCTGGGTGTAACGCACATGAGAATGTATCCCCCGGCAGCACTGCCATCCTCCCCTAGCTCATGTTCATTTTTCCTCAATCCCACCACCCTGGGTTTACACATCTCAAATGAAGAAGCAACACTTAAGACCCACCAACAAACATACAAACAATAAATTAATGGTGGAAGAATAAACACAGTCACACGGATGAATCTTACAGACATAATGTAAATGAAAGAAGTCAGTCACAAAAAATGTATATACAGTTCAATTCCACTTAAATAAAATTCACGAACGGGCAGAACTAATCTATAGGAGAGAAGCAGAAGACACTGAGGGAGGCATGAGGCATGTGGCCTGTGGGAACTGTTCTCTAGCTTAATCTGGGTTGTGGTGAACAGGTGTAAAAAAATTCATCAAGCTGTATGCTTAAGATTTATGTACTTAATGTAAATTATACTCAAATTTTTTAAAGTTGGAAAAAATTTTAAAGGACTCAACTCAGGTATAACCCTAACCCCGAGCCCTATATCCTAGTTATCTTCCACAGTAACTGCAACATGTGACTTATTTTGTGCCTATTAAAAAATCCACATTGTGTTTCTAAAAGTAGACAACAACTCACACCTGTAATCCCAGCATTTTGGGAGGCCAAGGCAGGCAGATCTCTTGAAGTCAGGAGTTTAAGACCAGCTAGGACAAAAAAGTGAAACCTCACCTCTACTAAAAATACAAAAATTAGCCAGGCATGGTGATGCCCACCTGTAATCCCAGCTAATCGGGAAGCTGAGGCACGAGAATCACTTGAGCCTGGGAGGCAGAGGTTGCAGTGAACTGAGATGGCATCACTTCACTCCAGCCTGGGCAACTGAGTGAGACTCTGTCTCAAAAAAAAGTGGACAACCATATCAGAATATACCTTTTCCACCTTAAGAGTTCATGCTGACAATTAACTCTATGGCCAAATAGTCCAATCCTATTCCAACGAGGATCATAATATAAATTAAAACTTTTTTTTAACTGTATAATTAGGGAAATGAAGCAAGTAAAAACATTTTAAAAGTAACATGAAAATTGAAATATAAAAATTCATTTCTTGGCTCTGTCTGCCAGGCCCTAAGATTATCTCACTAATGAATCCATTACTTAATCAGTTCAAATTTAGGAAGGTAGACTAAACACACTTGGGGAGTGCAGAGAAAAGAGTACCTGCCTCCGAGCCCTATTCTACAGAGGCTGCTGAAAGACTCATCACCTGCTTCCCTCAGCTCTAACCACTCCTGAGTAAGGCTTCTGGGTGAGCTCTCTAGAGTCTAAGAAAGTTTGGTATATGCTTTGTCTGTCAAAATGGAGCTCATAGCATGCACGAGACTCTGATACCTTCAGGTCATAAGAAACCTTACTCTTTGGTCAGGGCAGGCTGAGGATAGCCACACAACAGGAAGTCAGTGGCAGAGAAAGGAAGTTAGGCCAGAGTTCTACTTCCTGACCCAATCAAGGCAGCAAGAAGGAGGAGGTCAACCTCAAGCAGAAGTGTCTCTCACACAGCTGCAAATACTGCTTCTCAGTCATCATGCAGCTGGGGAGCACCAGCTCAGCTGATGCTTTCTCATTCCCTTAGTAGAACCCATCTCCATCTATGCAGGAGGAATTAAAGAAAGGCTTGCACCGCAGGTGAGCACTCATGGCTTAATTAAGGAATCCCAAACTGATTAACAGTTTATACTATATTCAAACGTCAAACGAAAGTTAAAAAAGAAAAGAAATCTGGAACAAAGACATATCTAGAATAAAGAATAAATAAAGGAGGCCAGGCACAGTGGCTCCCACCTGTAATCCCAATGCTTTGGGAGGCTGAGGTGGGGGGATGGCTTGAGTCTAGGAGTTCAAGACCAACCTGGGCAACGAGGCAAGACCCATATCTCTACATTAAAAAAAAATTAGCTGGGTATGATAACACATGCCTGTAGTCCCATCTTTTCAAGAAGATGAGATGGGAGGATCACTTGAGTCCAGGAGTTTGAGGCTACAGTGAGCTATGATTGACCCCTGCATTCCAATCTGGGCAACAGAGCAAGACTCCCTCTAAAAAAAATAATGATAATGTACACTTAAACTCTATTTTTAAAAACTGCCCATAGTACTATGAATAAACTCTGAAATGTTTGGCAAAGTCTAGAATAATTCTGATTACAATTTATTGATATCCTCATTAAAAACAAAAACAAAATATAATCATGGAGCTATTAAATGCTGTATTTTTAAATATTTAGTGACAATCACTCATAAATACATATTGAAATGAGGGAATGAAGACGATGGTTCTCGAAAAAGGACTGTAATGAAAAGCAAGGTGATTAGAACTTAATTTCAAGGAACAAAAGAAACACACACAATAAAGGTAAAAGATCCATGTTTCTTGTCTAATTTCTGTTTGATTGAGGGTGTCCTATTTTGGGGGTTCTGATTAAGATCAACAATATTTAAACAAACTTCAGAATTATCTGAAGAGTTTTTTTTTTTTTTTTTTTTAGATACAGTCTCTCTCTCGCCCAGGCTGAAAGCACTGGTGCGATCACAGCTCACTGCAGCTTCAACCTCCAGGGGCTCAAGTAATTCCCCAGCTCAGCTTCCTGAGTAGCTGGGACTACAGGCCCACACTACCATGCCTGGCTAATTTTTTGTACTTTTTGTAGAGATGGAGTCTTCATTTCATTGCTCAGGCTGGACTCAAACTCCTGGGCTCAAGTGAACCTCCTGCCTTGGCCTCCCAAGGTGCTGGGATCACAAGCATAAGCCACTGCACTCAGCCGAGTTTATCTCTTTTGCGCAATTCTAAGTTAATAAATCTTAGTTATGGGGCACCAAAGGAGAAAGAAGGATTTAAAACAAATACCTGTTCCCTGTTTCTTTTTCAGGAGAGATGCACAGGCAGCATTGGTAGCCATGTCGAAGGCCAGCTTCTTCTCATTGTTTCTTAAGTCTGTTCTAGCACCTTCCCAACACAAGAAAAGTCAATTAGGTGTCTTTAAAGACTATATAGTAGCAGCCAATTCTCTCTCCCTACGACTAACCACTTTTGGCAAAACAAACTAGAGAACAACTGTGGCCCAGAAGTAAACGTTCTCAAAACAATAAAAATTCTCCTACGGTATATTTGGCATCTTTAATCAGGAAGCTTGTTGCTGCACCTGTGATAACAATTCAGAGCCTTTCCCTTTGAGTCCCTATAGAACTGCATGTGAACTTTTCAGTCAGGAGTTTATGGTCCCTGTGGAGCTTAACTTCAGTGAGCCCTTTGCCCCCTCTTTTGCTCAAGAGGGTCTTTAGAAAAGACCAAGTGGGTAGTGCTTGAGGGGATTAATATTTTATATCTGTAAGTATGCTCTCATGCAAATTAGCAGAATAGCAATACATAAAACCGAGAGGCAATTCATTATTCCCATAAGCCATCTTCTACCCACTTTTCCTTTGCCTTTATTATGTTAAAAATTACATCAGAATTCATGAATACATTTGCATTGTTAAGGATTCAAAAATACATATGTATGCTGACCAAAAGCACAAGTCCCGTTTCATTCCCTCATCTTCTACCCACTGCAAAGGTAACCATTCTTAACAAATAGGCGTGTGTTCTCTTCTCCTTTATTTGCATCAGTGCATTCATACACATATTGATATAGACACAAAATCATACTACATGTATTGGTCTGTAATTTTATGTTTTTAAAACTTAACGTCTAATGGTACTGTTTTCTTAGCAATACACATATTCGTAACTCAACCTATTTAAATGTTTGTTAAGTATTCCATTTTGTGGATGCTCCAAAATTTAATTCCTCCTGTATTGATGGGCACTTAGGCTACTCCTAATTTTCATTATGACAAATACTCCCGTGAATATCCTTGAACAACATCTTTGCTCACGTGTATTCATGAAGAATGGTTTACTAAAAGTGGTACTGGAAAGTAAGGCTAAGTCCATTTAAAATTCTGCCAGCTACTGTCAGATTACTTTTCATACTAGTCTCTAAAGATCCTCTGAATTTCTGTGGTATCAGCTGTAATATCTCCTTTTTCATCTCTCATTTTAAGATTGCTTTCCAAGAAGGCTTTAGGCCAAGCATGGTGGTTCATGCCCATAATCCCAGCACTTTGGGAAGCCAAGGTGGGTGGATCATTTGAGGTCAGGAGTTCAAAACCAGCCTGGCCAATATGGTGAAACCCCATCTCTACTAAAAATATAAAAATTAGCCAGATGTGAAGGCGGGTGCCTGTAATCCCAGCTACTTGGGAGGCTGAGGCATGAGAATCACTTGAACCCAGGAGGCGGAGATTGCAGTGAGCCAAGATTGCACCACTGTACTCCAGCCTAGGCAACAGAGCAAGACACACTCTCAAAAAAAAGAAGGCTTTATCAATTCATACTTTCTGACACAGTGTAGGAAAGTGTCATTTTCTTTGCAACCACTTCCCTTTCAATAAACAAAAAATAGGCCGGCACAGTAGCCCATCATGCCTGCAATCCCTGCACTTTGGGAGGCTGAGGCAGGCAGATCGCTGTATACAGGAGATCAAGACCAGCCTGGGTGACATGGTGAAACTCCATCTCTATAAAAATTAGCCATGTGTGGTGGTGTACACTTGTAATTTCAGCGACTCAGAAGGCTGAGGTGGGAGAATTACTTGAGCCCAGGAGGCAGAGGTTGCAGTGAGTCGATATTGCTCCACTTGCACTCCAGCCTGGGCAATAGAGCGAGACCCAGTTTCAAAAAAAAAAAGACAAAGAAAAAGAAAAGGAAGATGTGTACCCAAATTTGAAGGCACAGAAATACTGCATCAAGAAAAAAATGCATGTTTAATTAGTAATATAATGATGTTGTGTCAAAATCTTTCTTCTAAGCAGATCGCTGTATTCACAATAGGGTTATATAAAAAACCTCATTCTCTCAGTGTGCTACAGGTCGAAAACTCCGGAGGGTTAACAGTTCTGTGACTAATCATATATTATATTATACTCTAGAGCTTATAGACATGATTTCTATCAGAACAGGAAATATTCAGAGACAGTGATGATAGACAAGAAACACAACCATTTCCTGGGTCCCTTTAGACAAGCACTAATAGGAATACAATGTGAGCCATATATCTAATTTTTAATTTTCTAGTAGCCACATTTGCAAAATGTGAATTTAATTTTAATTATATATTTAATCCAGTATATCTGAAATGTTATTTCAACATAAAACCAACATAAAAATTACTGTGATATTTTACTTTTTGTTTCACTAAATCTTTGAAATCTGGTATGCATTTTACACTTATAGCAGATCTCAATTCAGATAGCTTCATTTAAAGGGCTCAGCTGTGCGCGTGGCTAGTGGCTGCCACATTAGACATCAAAGCCCTCAGCATACCCTTTACAGGGCACTAGAGTGATCATCACAGTGTCTGGCCTTTTAGACCTGGACCTTACATCACCAGACTTAAAATCTAAACCATTTCCTATCATATATCCCACAATATTGCTCTGAGGATCCCTAATGAAGGTAATTCCATGAGTTGTGTCTTGGGGAATCAAACATCCTACATGATAGGCTTCTGGACTAGGGTATGGTATGGGTGATCTGCCTGGCCTTCTCTAAGAAGAAACTAATATTTGTGGGTCAAATGAGTAAAGGGACAGTCAGTTTATAATTTCGCTGTTTTCTCTGACTTATAAAAACAGGGGATCAAGATATCCTCTCTTGTTTACTTTATATCTTGCACCTGCTCAGCTCAAAACAGTACATTGCAGCCACATCATTCCTGCTCATCAGTCAAGACTCCCCTGTGAAAACAGGGGCCTAAGCAACTTTACCTATACAACTTTCTCAGACAGGATCTCCCCCACACACATTCTTTGTTTCTAAGGCTCTATGGTCCTGGGGAAACATACAACACAGTTCTTACCAAAAGTAATATATGTAATGTTAAAGCTTGCCATGGTTTTAGTTTATACTAAAAACTAAAACAAACCAACCCCTAATAATTTCATCTTATCATGACTATTCCATGATACACAGACAGAGCAAAGGTTAAACCACATTTCGAAATAAGACTATTATTCTTCCTACCATTTCAAATGACATAATTTGAAAGAGACTAATTTTTAGGGTAAGCAAAGACCAGATAAACTCAACACAAACTTTACCTTTTGCCAGAAGCAACTGGACAATATCTGCATAACCCTTCCAGGCAGCAGCATGCAAAGCTGTGTCTCCCAACTTGTTCTATGGTGATAAAAAGAGAAAGTACCATTTTTAAGACAGAGGGTGGATTGAAAGTACACGTTAATTTAGGTTTAATCCAATTAAACCTAAAATGGGAACGAAGCTAAAGAACCACATAAAATTTCAAAGAGAAAAGGAAAGGAGACTCAAGAGATGCGAGATGAGTCATTTTTGAGAGATGGAATGGTATGGAAGGGTACAAGCTGACTTGGTGGAGCACAGGCTGAAATGCAGATGCCTGCAGAGGGAGATCCCAGGAGGAAGCAAGCAGATTTGAACATGTAGAAACCCAGCAAAAATTAGGAATTGGAGATTACTAGAGGTACTAGGGCAGAAATGAGGCATGGGTATGAAAACAGAGGTACTGGTTAAAAGTATTCATAAAAAGTAATTAGAATCTCAGAACCTCTTCCCCTTTTCTTGCTGCCAGATGACCCAATATTACTTGTTGAGAAATTAACCTGATAGTTTCCAAGTTCATCAACACTAGGTACAAGAGAAGGTAGCAAAAGGCCAGAAACTACAAGCTGAGGGTTAGCTAAAAAACCTACAAACTGAACAGTAAGACCCCTCTCTCAGGTACCTTTACATACCCCACTGCCCAGTGTGCACATACCCCCTGGCAGGAGACCGGAGGGCACTTCTCTGGTGAAGCAATGTAGCCCCATGTGCAGGGAAGAGAAGGAATGTACTTTCATTAGCATTTGGGTCACCTAGCAAAATAGCCAGGACCTCACCACATCACCCTGTGGAGAAGCCCACCAGCCGGCAGGCCTCACCAAGCACACACAGCTTCCAGTCACACTTAAAAATGAATGGATAAGAGCCAGGCATGGTGGCTCACACCTGTAATCCCAGCACTTTGGGAGACTGAGGAGGGTGGATCACCTGAAGTTGGGAGTTCAAGACCAACCTGCCAACATGGTGAAACCCCATTTCTACTAAAGATACAAAAATTAGCCTGGCATGGTGGCACAGGCCTGTAGTCCCAGCTACTTGGGAGGCTGAGGCAGGAGAATAGCTTGAACCAAGGAGGTGGAGCTTGCAGTGAGCTGAGATTGTGCCACTGCACTCCAGCCTGGGCAACACAGCCAGACTCCCTCTCAAATTAAATAAATAAATAAATAAATGGATAATGACACCAAATATTTGTGAACAGCCTGCAATATTTTAGGAAAGACTAAAACAAACAAAATAAATGGATCTCAAAGGGGAAAAACACAGCACAATCAACAGCCAAAAAATACATTTTGAAAAGTTATAGTGTATCAGCAAGATGTACGATCATATTGTGTCATTAAACAAGAAAAAGATACTACATAAAAGTAACAATCAGAGTAAAATAAGAGGTTATAACAGACAGAATCCTAAGATGGCTCCCAAGGTCCCTGCCCCCGGCATAGGTCCCCTGTATAATTCCCTCCTCTTGTCTGTAAGTGAAAGCAGTGAATATAATAGGCTATCACTCCTGCAATTAGGTTTCTAGTCAGCAGATGTTGAATTCATCAAAAGAGACATTATCTCAGGTGGACCTGACCTAACCAGGAGGGCCCTTTAAAAAAAAAAAAAAAAAAAAAGATGAAACAGCAGAGAGACAATCTCCTTCCGGCCTTGAGGAAGAAACAAACAGCCATACTGTGAGCTGTATACAGAGAGGGGTGGCTTCTAAAAGCCGAGGGCCTCAGTGGTACTACAAGTACAAGAAAATCAATTCTTCCAACAACCTAAATGCACTAGAAAGAAGATCCCCAAGCTCCAGATGAGAATCCAGCTCCAGCTAATATCTTGATCTCCACCTGGAAGACCCTGAACAGAGAACCCAGCTAAGCCATGCCCAGAATTCTGATGTACAGAAAGTATAAGCCTGTGGTCATTTGCTAGGCAGCAACAGAAAACGAATACAGAGCTCTGGGGAATTAAAAAGAGAACCAAAATAAAACAAAGGTGAGAACATCTCTGGGAAAAATTTAGAAAATTGAAGGTTCAATCCGAGAAGTCCAGCATCTTACTAATGGCATTCCAGAACCAAAAGAACAAAGAAGGGTCAGATAAAAACTCTAAAAGAAATAATACAAGATAATTTTCCAGGCTGAAAGAGTTCATTATAATCATTGGGAAAAGATGAACGCTAAGGCACATCATTATAAAATTTTAAAACACCAACAATAAAGTAAATATTCTTAGCAAGAGAAAAAGTAGATCACACATAAAAGAATAAGAATCAAAATGGTACCAAACCTCTCAAAAGCAACCCTGGAAACTAGAATGCCACAGAGTCATGCCTTCAAAATTCTGAGGGAAACTGTTTTTGACCTAGAATTCTGATCAGCCAAAGAATCAATCCCAAGCTTCTATTTTTCAGGAATTTACCTGAAGATGTTCTCTGATAAAACAAAGAGCTAAAAGCTGAAAGTGACATGTGAGGAGGAGTGGCATTTGGGGCTGTGGACAATTTGAATTTTACTACGATTATAATTTTTAAATTATGTGCTTGTGGTATTTTGACAACAATATTTCACATGCCCATAAGTTGCTCTATACTAAAGAGAAGCAGGTGTGTGTTAAATGATTTCCAGATAAGCAGTCTTACCTGCTGGTTCAGTTCAATATTTGGTTGAGTAAATAGCACTTCCACTATATCTGAAATTCAAAGAGAAAAGATACTATTTAAGAATGAAAATAAGAAGCCCAAATCTAGGTACAATAATTTTATAAAAGAGAGAGTCTTTAGAAGAACCATTAAGAAAATGTTAACACATTTTGTAAAACTTATAGAAAAACTTAAGAACCTAAAAAGTGGAATTATTTAGGAAAATATACTTTTTCTAATAGTTTTGGCTTTTGCATTTTCATATGACACTTCTAGGAATATTTTTACATTCATTTTAATACTCTGTATTCATATAACTAACATGTTTATTAGCTGAAATAAGATAGGCTTCTTTTTAGGAGACAGTTACAAGTTTTCCTTTGGCACTGCTATTTAATTTGCTGAGCTCTTCATTTATTATTGTCGTTGAGTTTGTTTCTTGTGCTATAGAGAGGCAGAAAAGCAGTCGGTGATAACATTTTTGGCCAGGATGAAATACATCTAAAAATTCAATTTGCCATTATTATTGATTATAACAGAGAAAGTATAAATGGAATCACTAACTTAGGCAAATGTTGGCTTTCTCTTGAATCTAATAGTTTGCGTTAAACTTAAAATGCAAATCATAAAAGCAGAACTCGTGAAAAGCTAAGCTAGAGGAGCCAATTCTGCTCTTTTGTCTATAAGATTAGACAGTGGTTTTGTTTTTATACTACTGCTATTTTCCCGTAACCTTTCTAAGCCTGAGAGAGAAAAGGAAGTGTCCAGGCCTTCGAGAGAGAGGCCCATGCAGTGAGGCTGACTGACTACATTCTACCCACTGTTCTAAGAGCTCCCAGGAATAAGGCTTTTGGCTAGTGTTCTAAAGGATTCAAAAAGAATAGCCAATGCTTTTTCTTTCTCATTTTTTTTGTAAATCTGGCTCCCTTAGGCGAAACACATTTTCAGCAGCACAGAAACATATAACATACAAAATGTAATACCTTTGTGACCCCCATGGCAAGCCCAGTATAAGGCAGTGCTTCCAGCTTTGTCTAAGCCATTAACGCCCACTCTGTTGTCCAAACATTCTCTCAACCAGCTCAAGTTGCCTGAAAGAATTTTACATTTATAAAAACACAAGAAAAAAGGTTTCATTTTTTATTTTGCATTTAAATCTATTTAATTCTGTTTCATTCTGCATAAAGACCTGCCCACTAATACATTTATTATAGTACATTTTAACTTCCAGCTTATTAATAGAGAGTATTAACATCAATGTTTTTAATGATAGCTTAATGGGAAGAGTTCCCTACATGAGTATACTTAAGGTATTTCTATTTTGTTAATGTGTGTGTGTGTGTGTGTGTGTGTATACACATACATATATATTTTTACTTTGTGAAATTCTGGAAATTGGGGATAAAATCATCAACTCTAAGAACAAGCAGATACTATTCATATTCATATTTACAATGCATCTTCAGTTCTTATAAGAAAGGCTAAACAACCTACTCAAAGCTGCTGCTCTTATATGCTAAACTGTAACTATTAATTTAAAATCCTCAGGCTAATATCCCAAATGTCAGCTGAGTAGTTTTACTTTTTCACAATCCTACACAATTTCCTTGTGTACATTCAGATTTCAAAAAAAAAAAAATCTAAAAATGGAATGAAATAGAGCTCATTGAGGCTTTACTAAAACTCCCCATTATCTACATCAGGGTTTCTCAGCATCAGCCCTATTGGCATTTGGGGTTGATTTATTGTGGGGGCGCTCCTGTGTGCTGTAGGATGTGTGGCAACAACCCCTGCCTCTCCCCAAAAGGTGCCAGTAACATCCCTCCAGTCATGACAGTCAACATGTCTCCAGATATTGCCAAATATCCTCAGGGTTTGTGAAAGAGGAATCACCCTAGCTGAGGACTACTGATCTACAGAATAAAGCCCAAGACCAGGCTCATCGTTGTTTGGCCAAGGATCTTCCCCAGGCTCATCCCTATTGTCTATGCCCTCCCTGGCTAAATGCTCACCACACCAACGCTCTCCTAAATGCTGTACCCATCAGGCCCTTCTGTTCTCCTGCCCTCTAGTTACTCACCCTGGTCCCTACAGCCTGTTAAACACATTTCAATTGCTGTACTTATCATATCATATTTTATGATCTCTCTTTCCCCTGCCAGATGTTGAGCTTTGGAAGTCACAGACTTAGACTTGCTTCTCCCTTCAAAAGTATTTTTGACTGACATTTTAAAATTAAAATCACACTTCTCTAGTGTAATAGATGTTGGGACAGACTGTTCTGGGGAAAGCAGGAATTTAACTGAGAAGGTGCAAAGGTAACTTTCTGGGATGGCAGAAATGTTCTAGATCTTGATGCATTTGTCAAAACTAATTGAAATCTGCATTTTACTGTACTGTATACCTCAATCAAAAAGAATCACACCTACCTCTTTTTGCTGCTTCATGCAATGGATTGTCAATGGATTCTGCCTGCTCAGCCACTACATTGAAAATAAAATGTGTTAATCTAATGTTGCATTGCCACACAAATGATTCACTCACTACAGTGCCCCAGCTTCAGGAATACCAGGGCCTTCAACACAGTTTCCTTTACTTAACATGGATAAAAAGCAACAGAAAATCAAATGGATAGTTCTTACATTAAATGAAGCTGAATTATGTGTTAAGGGAAACCAAGCCAAGCAATAGGGCAGTAACACAGTAATTAACTGGAAGTATAAACAAAAAGACACGAACCTGCATACCTGAATTAAATGCATACTTGATATTACTCAAGTATTTAATAAACAAAGTCACAAAAATGCAAAAGAAAGCTTTTGATGTTCATTTTTACATTTTGTAGATCACTCTGCTTTAAAGATGCCTGAAAATAATTCTGATTCCCTTGTGTGTATTTATGTAAAAGCAGATAAGGGGGGAATATTTTGCTTCCTGTATTCAGAAAGCACAATCAGCACAGCTACCTGCATCTTAGAGATGTGTTCCCTGTTGTCCTAGAATCAGTAGGAAGTGTTATTAGGAAATGGAAGAAAAAGGATTAAAATTCAGGGGCCTTGTTTATCAATTCTGTGCTCTTTTGACTTTACTCTGCTGACATCTAAATAAGTGTTTTATCTGTTTTCCCACTTCCAGCTTGAAGCAGCTTCATGGCAGGAGCCGTGTCTCTCATTGCTCAAGCTCCCCAAACTGTCAATAATAAGCATTGAATGAACATCACTGCCCCGAACATGAATTAACAAGGTCAGGTTACTCGATCACAAAACGAAGGGCTAGTCTAAGAAACGATCTGCAAGATTTAGTTACTCAGCATTAAAAAAAATTGTTTTAAGAGTAGAAGAAAGTAAAACCATAACCATTTCCTTGGAAACCCTGGGTTCTTTCAAGAATGCTATAATGCATTCTCTTAGGCCATAGAGTCAGGCTCAAGCACATCTGGTGTTCACGGCCAGTTTATTAACAGGAGGCTCACGGAATGGAAAATTTCCTAGACTGACAATGACTTCATTGCCTTCTCAGCCACAGTAGCAAGCAGAAAAGCCTCAAGAACCAAAACATTCCAAGTGAAAGTAAGACCACTCAGCAACACTTACCATAGTTGCTTGGAATTAGTCCAGTCCTGCCTTTGGAGGTGCCTTTCCACCAATTGGTATCGCTCTGGTAAAAGAAGAGTTAAATTAAGTGGTATCAAATCCAAACTGCATTCATTCACTTTTCAAATTATTTGGCTCCTAGGGAGTACCTGTTCTACAAAATGTCCGCCAGCCCTACCCATACTATCAAGCTTCCTCGCACCCTAGCTATGGGCGTCCGTCTCCCGTGCCACTAAATTACAAATAAACATGCTTCCGCCTGCAACAAATGGAATACGCTTCATCACAGACTCTCAACAACCAAACAAATCAGAAATAATATGAAATAGAAGGAAAAAAATTACACTACTTTCAACTAGCTATATAATTTTGTGTCCAGAATTTCATTTCTCTTAGTTTTGAGATAATTTTTTTATGGGGGGAGGAAGTTCTAAAGATCTCTTTATATTATCTTCATTTTGGGGGTAACTTTTTATAGAAAAATTTAAACCTATAAAAAAGTAGAAAGAACAGTGTAATGACCTTATATATATATACCAGTTTCCCAACTGCACAAATCATTTATTAATGGCCAATATTATTTCATATATCCCCCTACAACCACCCTCCTCTCCTAGATTATTTTGCAATAAATTCTAGACATCACATTATTTCATCTGTAAATATTTCAGTATGTATCTCTGAAAGACATATACTTTTTGAAAGACAATTATAATGCCATTATCACAGCTTAAAAGTTTTTTTTCCCAATAATAATTCCTTAATATCATCAAATATCTAGGTCAATACTCAAATTTCCCAACAACCCCATAATTTGGGATTCAAATAAGGGCTATACAATATGACTGATTTGTCTTTTAAGTATCTTTTAATCTATAGGTTCTCTCTCCACTCTTTCTTATCTCTTACAATAGATTTGTTGAAGAAACGAGTTGGTTTGTTCTATAGTTTCAACCTTTATGGATTTTGCATGTTGCAGCCCTGTGTTATCATTAAACATGTTCCTCTGTTTCCTGTATTGCCTGTAAGTTGGTCATTAGTTCTAGAGGTTTAATTAGATTCAGCTTCAATTTTTTTTGGCAAGGCTATTTCCTAGGCAGTATTGATTTTTTCCATTGGGAAATGCATACTGTCTAGTCAGCTTCTTTTTGTAATGTTAGTATCCCTTGATGATCATTGTCTAGATCCACTATTTCCTAGGGGCTACAAGATGGTGGCATTCTAAGTCTACTATTCCTTCTTCATTGAAATAACCTAAATACCTCTTTAAACAAAAACTTTCCCTCATCAACTCTCAGGTTGCCCAGATAAGAAATTCATAAAGAAAACACAATAAATGGTGATTCTTTCCCTTAACAGTTGTCAGAATAAAAATTTGGTTTCCTAGCATTCTCTCATGCTGACCAATGAGACATGTTCCGAAGTAACATTAGGAACTCATAAATTTAAATGTATTTAATATGCTTCAATTCTTGGAAGTTGTTGCTCTAATTGATGCTCAAATTGTCCTATCTTTGGCCAATGGGAATCTCTTCAAGTTAATTCCCAAGTCCTTTCAATGTGACTCTACTGTCTTTGGGAACTTCCTCCTTGTTTTCTAATAAGAGGATGTTCTGAGTTTATCTTGTACCTCTGCTGCCCCTGACTTGGTACCAGCCATTTCTCAAAGAAGCCTGTTCATTTCAATGGAAAATAACATATTATTATTGGGTTGGACATTTTTCCTAGGCACTTTCAAATAACACAGCAGGAAATATTTTTGTTTTATTTTAATAAAAATACAACGTGATCCTTCCAATTCAGATGAAGGAATACAGAGTTTTTCTTAAACTGTCATTAATCTTACATCTGTGTATCCTTTCTGCCATGCTGAAAATCCCTTAGCAACATCACTGACCTAATGACTCATTTGCTCTAAACCACAATACACGTGCAACAATCTCAGAATTAGCATTAACAACATTTCCCTAACAAGCGCATGATTTAAAACAATTTACTTTTTTTGGCCAGTTCTTTTTGTCCTTCATATATATATATTCTTCATATGTATCTACGTCCTTCATATATATCCATATTCTACTATGGATGTTCAGTCAAATTGCTGAGTTTTAAACTTGGAATATTTCCTCTCTGTGTAGTTATGCCAATTACTAGGGTACAATTAAGTTCATTTGATTCATTCTGCTTTTAATTTTTAAGGATTGCGTTTTACTTCAATTTTTAACTATGTCAAGGTTATATCAGTTCAAAGTCAAATTCACAAACAAGATATAATTTTCTAAAAAGTTTATCTTCCATCCATGTTCATTCTACCGTATTTCCCTCCCTCCACCTAGAGAAAGGATCTTTACTCTTCATGGAATAAAACTAAATTTTACTTCATAAGTCATCAGATGTGTGTGTGTGTGTGTGTGTGTGTGTGTGTACATACACTCTCACCTTTTAGAAGAGTGACGATACACTATCTACATTTTTTCACTTTGTTTTTTTTTTAACTTAAATTATTTCATAATAGCATATAGAGATGTTCCCCATTTCTTTCTATAGCTGCATAATATTCCATTTGTGGACAGACCAAAGCTTATTCAACTCTTTTCCTATTGATGGAAATAAGGGCTATTTTCAATCTTATGCTACTATCAATTGTGCTAAAATGAACAGACTTGTACATATCTATTTTTATGTAAATATACATTTAAATAACTTACAATGTTATAGCTACATAAAACAGTCTTACATATCTTTAGTTTATATGTGGTATTACAAGATGTTATCTGGGCTTACCATGTCAGTAATGTAGATAATATCACCTTCCTCAAAGTATAATTCATCTGGCTAGAAGAAAAAAAAAAGGTTTGACTCCATGTGATTTTTTCATGAATTAGAATATAATGCTTTAAATACATAGATTCAAAATTCTATCATATTCTAATAAACGATGTGGTTTTATACATTTAAATAAGCACATAAGCCATATAATTAAACATTACTGAACAATTCATACATGAATAGATGGCTGAATTTTTTTTCCCCATGATGAACGTCAGAGAAGTACATATATAAAGAATGATTCTCCACACACATCTTATACTCTTCTACCACCAAAGCGAGACATTTGTATATCAAAATAGAATATTAACAAAACTTCTTCCTTGCAGAAATTCCAAAAGATGATATATGTTTTCATAAAAAGATAAATGTCTAGAATTAAAACCATAAAAAACAGCCAGAAGCTTGGTTTTCTCTTAAACAAGGCCTCAACCATTGAACACTTTAATATCAACATCTGCTATCCACTTATTTTGAGAAAATCGTAATCCTAGCTCTTCATGTTCAGAGAGAATGAACATTTTCTGTATGAGAAAAATTAGTATGTAATTCAACCATTAATAAGGCTAAAGAGCTAAAAGATACGAATCAGTAACTCAGCCAGTCCAGAAACCCCAAGCAGCCCTGAGGGGTTGGCTAATTACACACACCATATGTGCTCTGGCCTGTACCAACCAAGTGTTCTAAAAACTTTCTGAATAAAGATACGTATGTTAAACATCTTTTCCCCATCCGTAGATAACACCATGACTTTCTAAGTAAGTAGGGTGATGCCTAATAAGAGCAAATTTCGGATATCGGGAAATGTTTACATCATCATGGTAGATGAAAAATGCAGGGCACAAAATTTCACATGTGATAAGAACACAATTTGCATGAAATATACATAGAAAAATTTCCAGATTCTCTGTCATGACCATGTGTTGCTTTCATAGTTTTGGTGGGAAAAATACCATATTTCTAATTATAATTACTATTCCATACAAATTAAAATTATGCTAGTGAAACAAGTTATTTCATCCAGCCAGGGGTGGTGGCTCACACCTGTAATTCCAGAACTTTGAGAGGCCAAGGTGGGCAGATCACTTAAGGACAGGAGTTCAAGACCAGCCTGGCCAACAAGGTGAAACCCCGTCTCTACTAAAAACACACACAAAAAATTTTCCAGCCATGGTGGTGCACACTCATAATCCCAGCTACTCAGGAGGCTGAGACACAAGAATCCCTTGAACCTGGGAGGTGGAGGTTGCAGTGAACTGAAATTGCACCACTACACTCCAGCCACCTGAGTGACAGAGAGAGACTGTGTCTCAAAAAAAATTGTTAATAAATAAAATTAAAAATAAAGTAAGTATTTCATCCACTCAATTTTTCTATTTGTTTACTTCCTTTCAGTAGCAGACCAGAGCAGTAAATATGATTCTGCATTAGTAATTTATTTAGTTGTGAGGCTGATCTACACCCTTATTATAACTATTTCTCCATGAATCTAAATGAAGACTATATCAGCCATAACATGCTTCAAGCAACCATAATACATGAATATTTAGATGCATTATGCATTCAAATCTAAAAATTAGCAAATGATGATTAATGATGCCCCCAAATGGCTTAGTCCTTTAAAAGGTAACTTCCTGAAACATATATTACATTTATACTTTGATTTGCACACACTAGTCTTACACATAGCACAAACTACGGAAAATTAGCTATATGTACTAGACCTTGTGGCATACACTTTGATATCATTTTATTTTTATTTTTGTTGCTTGAATTAGGGAGCAAAAATAAATTAATGACCACTAATATTCTCTGAAATCTATCTCTAATATGTTCTGATGATCAATGGCCAATATCACTACCAATATGTAATAGATATGGAAAGTGACTAGGTAAACAAACGATTTTCTTTAGTATTTATTTGATGCAAACTGGATCACTCCCAGAGAAGCCAGAAAGAGGATTCTCTCCCTACTACAGCATCCCAACAGGACTCAGCAGCCACCCCCAACTAACATTAAGGTTGGCCTTCGCTGGCAATTTTAACACCATCTGACTCTCTCTCTTTTAGATGGTGCTAAGGCCTGGGAGGGGAGAATGAAGGAAGAAGAGTATAAGGAAAACAGGATATGTGGGCTGCAACACTATCCTGCAGTGACTTTTCATTTCCTGGAATTTGAAAGAGTTCAATTGCTTGAAGAGGTCTGTCTCATCTTTGAGCTGTCCTGGGCTATTCTTACTGAGTATATCTCCCAAAGTTAATCTCACTCAGTTATGTCTTACAATGAATCCTCCTCAATCAGTACTCTCAGGAAGTTAAGAAGTCATCTTTCCCTACAGTTTTACCTTCCTTCTAAAATCAGGAAAGTCAAATCTCCCTAAATTTCCACATTTAATAAAATCACTCACCCTTTAAACAAACAAACAAAACACATTATGAAAAAGTACCAAATAGCTTTTAAAAACAAAGCTCACACACAAAACCATGGTAATGAGTCTTTCTTATAAAAATACGCTATGAAGTCAGGGGGAATAGGGAGTAACTGTTTAATGGGTACAGGGTTAATTTGTGGGATGATGAAAATGTTTTAGAACTAGACAGAGGTAATGAATTGTGAATGTACTAAACACCACTGAATGATACGCTTTATAATGGTTAATTTTGAAATAAGCCAGGACCAAAAAGACAAACATCACATGTTCTCACTTATTTGTGAGATCTAAAAATCAAAACAATTGAACTCATGGGCATAGAGAGTAGAAGTATGGCTACCAGAGGCTGGGAAGGGTAATGGGCAAACTTGGGGAAAGATGGGGAAGGTTAATGTGTACAAAAAGATATTTAGAAAGAAATAATAAGACCTATTATTTGATAGCACATCAGGATAGTCAATAATAATCATACATTTTAAAATAACTAGAAGAGTATAATTAGATTGTTTGTAACACAAAGGATGAATGCTTAAGGGGATGGATACTTAATATTCCATGATGTGATTATTCCACATTGCATGCCTGTATCAAAACATCTCATGTGCCCCATAAATATATACATCTTCTAGGTACTCAGAAATTAAAAGTTTTAAAAATGGTTAATTTTGTTATGTGAATTTTACCTCAATTTTTTAAAAAATTTGATAAAGGCCAAAATAGTTAAACTCTTAATGTCTTTTAAGTAATTCTTGTCCTCTGTGGTTTGGTAAAGTGCATCATTTGAGAAAGACCACTAAGTGCAGTCACTTCGATATCTCTCAGTGCTATTTCAGTTTTTGAATTAATGGTTGTCGTTCAATAGTGGTGTCTGCCACAAGCCACCCATTAGATCAGACTTGTTTTTCAACTGTGGCAACGAGAACAGGCAGTCCATTTCAGTCTGGCAAAAAGTGATCTCATTTTTTCATCCTGAGAAATTACAGTAGACATTTATTCTTTCACTCCATAGCTCCCAGACACAGAATGCCACTACTCACAAAATGTCTTCTTCCAAACAAACTAGGACACGTTTTCCTAATCTAGCTAAGCGGGTAGTCTACCAAATTATTCACGGTATTGGTGGCAGTACAAACAACAAGGTAATTTCATGATTTTAAGAACAGATTTCACCTGCAATATTCACATTTTCCATTAAGAAATCACTAGCAGGATACCTGATGTAAATTGTTCAATGAGCATCTACTTTTAAATTCCCAGTATCATATTTAGGGAACAGAAATGGGAAAACAGTAACATAATGAAGTATGCACTGCTCTATTTCCAGATTGTTCTTTGGTTTTTAACCATTCCACCTTTCCTCTCTCCTTGAAGAACAAGGTATCAGAATAAGTAAGCTGTTGTCCACTGGGATGTTACAGCAGAGTACACACTTGGTAACATATATTCCTATTCCCATTCCCATTCCATGTATTCTTGGTAACATGTAATTCCCAAGGCATTAATTTTGTTGGTTTATGCAAATATATATTTTATGAAAAGTTTAGAAAAACTGATATACTTTTGAAATTTTTCTCATTTGTCTGTCTGAAGCCCCCAAAATAAATAAAAAGAGAAAACAAATTCTCCATGGATGATTTTATTTAACACTTTATTGTATGTATTATGTGCCATGTACTGTTCTGGGCATTTAGAAATATTAACTAATTTGTTCCTTACCAAGAACACTATGAAGTGGATGCTATTCTTATCAACATGTTATAGATGAGAAACCTGTCCAAGGCCATAGAGCAGGTACATGGTAGAACCTGGACTCGAACTATAAGTCAGATTACAGAGTCCCTGCTCTTACCCACCACCTATGCGTTCTCTCATACAAAAGCATCATGCATAGCCATTATTGACCATCATGGTGTCATGACCAGGTTAAAAGCTGGTCACCTTGGAAAATATTTGTCTCTATCCACCCCCAACTCCCCCACCCACATAGTGCAGTACAACAAAACCAATGGCAGCATATTTTACTTGCAAAGTATACTTGACCTCATTTGGTCCTCACAACTCACTAGGCTTGGCTGGGTCATGGATATAATCTCTACTTCACAACTAGGCTTAGAGAAGTTAAAGAATCTGCTACAAATCAGAGTGAGTGGCAGGGCTGGGCTCCTACCTCAGCTCTTAGATTCCCACTCTCCTTCCCTTACACATGGCCCTATTGACCTAGTACAGCCCCGCAAACTTTACATGACAGAGCAGAGTCCTGCTGGTTTCCCTTTAGAAATCAATGTACCTCTAGTACATAGGAAATTCTGTTCTCTCCCCATCAGTCTGTCTTGACACTGGTTAATCCAGTCCAGCCAGGTCTGTGGTTGACACTTTATTGAAAGGAGCTGGGTGAGAAGAAAGAACTAAACGGGGCTGGGTGGTGCCAAGACACACCTGCCTTTCAGCAAGACAGATGAGAAATGGGTTGGCAGGAAGAACCAGGAGCTGCCTAGTGTTCTTCTCACTCAGTGGATCCCAAGACCAGGATTGGGCATTGCTGTCCCCATCTCCTGAGGGTGGGACAGGAGCTTAAAACTGGACCCAGGCCTGCCTGGGGGACTGCCATCAATGTCCCTCAGAGCCCACCTCAGCCTTTCAATATTGCCTGGTCCCAATGACTTCAAGGAGGCCAGGTCAGTTTGGGACGTGCTGTGGTGTATCTGTCCCTCCAGAGAAGATGGCTGCTGGTCAGAGGGGAGAAAGACCAAACAGCTTCCAACAGAAATTATCTTTCAGAAAAAGAAGGTAAGACCAACCTAGTTCTGGAATGAGATTCAAATTTAACAATGGGCATGACACAGGCACTTAACCAGACAGGAAGGCCCGTGAGAGCTAGAGGCTGCCTGCTGTGCCAGATGCTACCCCCTTCATAGCTGGATTGAAAGGAGTTGAAAAGGGGAGAAATTTGGAGGCAACAGGGCTTGAGGTAGTCATTACTCAGGGTAGCCTACAATCCTTGAGACTAAAAATATTTTAAAATGCAACATTTTAAATAGAGTGTTTTTTTAAAGCCTAATGAAATAAATGTATATTCGCCTGTATATTCAATAATAGCTAAAATTTCTTTTAAAGCAGTGGAGAAACTCCATCTTGGAGTAGAACTGGAAGTAAATAAATCAACACACACCACATCAAAAATATCTGTTAAATGTCTATTAATATAGTAATCACTATTCCTTAGATAGTAACAATTACTCCTTAATAGTAACAGCAGCTTCATGAAATTAATATCATTTAATTCTCACTAAAACCCTGTGGGATTATTTTTATCCTCACTTTACAGATGAGAACACCGTGACAGAGAGGTTCGGTAATTTCCTCAAAGTCACACAGCTGCTCAAGAGGCAGAGCTGATCCTGAACCCTAGTGCGAGCTCTGAACCCCGTGCTGCTCTGCTTCCTCAGACACTGTGCTCGTGAGCAGGACTGAAATACCAAGCGTGGAAGTTCAGAGGCAGAAGAGGTGGTCCCCCTCCAGCTGGAGTGGTCAGAGAAGTCTTTACAGAACAGGGAGCATTTAATGTCAGCTTGGAAGGGACAGGGCCATGGGTCTAGAAAGTGCTGAGCAATGGGTTCTGCTGTGAGTCACATCTAGGCGGGATGGTTCAAGAAGGGGAAGGAGCAGAGCACACGGGGGCTGGAATAGGGGCTGGACTACAGAGGATGACTTTTCTAGCCAAATAAAAGGTTGAAGCAGGGGGTGGAAGCAAAGCCACCTTTGAGGAACGCCAATCTAGTCCAGACTACAGATGGAATGGAGGAGCTAAGTCTGTAGGCGAGAAGTAAGGAAAGGCATGACCAGGTCACGAGGAAGCAAAGGGGAAGGAGGAGGTCGGTGAGAAAGGACAAAGGCAGGGCCCATGAAGCACACTTGGGGAGAGAGGAGATAGAGTCAGGAGTCACCTACAGTCTCAAAACAAAGTAAATACAGGTCCCATTCTAGAGTCGAGGAGGCAGCAGAGAACGGTCTATTCATTCAGTGGCCCAGGCTGGCATCTGACCACCCATCCCCTCCCCAACTCTTATCCCCCTCAGGGTCACGTAACCAACCAGGACACAACTGATAAGGACAAGCAGAGGCAACAAATGGCTGCACTCTCTGTGAGCGGGGCTTAAAGACGAGAGCCCTGGGCCTCACACTTCCCTGTTATGGGCTCTTTGTGCCCTCTCCCTACCGCAAATTCTTGTTAGAGTCCAAATCCCCAGTACATATGATGATTCAACTTAACAATTTTTCAACTTTACAATGGGCTTATCAGAGTATTAAATGCATTTTTGACTTAGGGATTTTTTGGTCTTACAATGAGTTTATTGGGTTCATCATCAGTTGAGAATCTGTACTTCCAAATGACTGTATTTGGAGATAAGGACTTTAAAGAGTTAATTAAGTCAAAATGAGGTCTTTAGGGTGAGCCCTAATCCAATGACTCGTATCTTTATAAGAAGATGAGAGGAAAACACAGACATATGGAGGAAAGATCACAAGAAGACACAGAGAGAAGTCAGGCATCTACAAGCCAAGGAGCAAGGCCTTCCAAGAAACCAAGCCTGCTGACATCTTGATCTCAGACTTCTAGCTTCTGGAATTGTGAGAAAATGAATTTCCTTTGGTTAAGCCACCCAGTCTGTAGAACTTTGTTATGGCAAGCTCAGTAAATTAACACTACCCACTTCCAATCCCTCACCAACACAGAAGAGTAGTCAGTGGAATCTCTTGGTGAGAAGAATAAAAACCCCACCTTTCTTGTTCCAGAAACATTTCGTGTACAAAGTCTTGGGAGAACTGTCTGACTATGCACACTCTCATGTTAGTCTATTAGTGGCTACCGTATGTTGGCACTCGCCATATGGTAGGCCTTAAATATTCACCCCACTCCATGCTCACAGCAGGGTTCCACTGCAGAATGGTATCCCCGTTTTCACATGAGGAATCAATGGCCATGAGGTAAGAAAATTCACACAATAAGTAAATGACAGATTTGGGATTTGAAGGCAGGCCCTGGCCTGATGGCAGTGAATTGATGTTCAGTGCCACTTGTTCTGTGTGACCTTCTGAGTTGCCTCTAACTCTGGGGACAGCACAGTTTGGGGAAAACCCAGATGAAGCTGGCAGCGAGCTGACTGCCCACAGAGAGAAAGCTCTGGTCCCTAGCATATATGAGAGAAAAGCCAGTGATAGCAGGTTTCCCCTTGATATGCTTTTGCTGTGTCCCCACCTAAATCTCACCTTGAATTGTAGCTCCCATAATCCCCATCTGTTGTGGGAGGGACCTGGCAGGAGATAATTAAATCATGGGGGCAGTTTCCCCCATACTGTTGTAGTGAATAAGTCTCACAAGATGTATCGATTTTATAAGGGGTTTCCCTTTTCACTTAGTTCTCATTCTCTCTAGTCTGCTGCCATGTAAGATGTGCCTTTCGCCTTCTGCCATGACTGTGATGCCTTCTCAGCCACGTGGAACTATGAGTCCATTACACCTCTTTTTCCTCTATAAATTACCCAGTCTTGGGTATGTCTTTACCAGCAGTATGAAAACGGACTAATACACTCCTTCTCCCCAGGAAACCTTGGTTTCCCTCCTTTGCCTCCTGTCTGGACTCCTTGCTTCACTATCTAGTCACTACTACATAAAAACCATCCACTCATCTCCAATCTTACCCAGAGCAAAATCCAAATGAGATCCACAGGTCCTACATGCTCTGCCCTTCCAATCCACCCCAACTCTCTGAAGCAGTCTCTCACCACCCTCTCTTGTGTTTGCATCTTTCGAAGCCACGCTGTCTTCCCTGCTTTTTCTATTCTAGCATCCACCAAGGATGCTGTTTGCACTTGTTGCTCCCTCACTTCCTTCAGGTCTCTCCCCAGATGCCACCTCTCTAGAAAGGCCATCTCTGAACACACTATTGAAGACAGCATTCTTTTCTCCACTAACTTCTTTGCCCCTCCCCCTCCTTATTTTTCTCCAGAGTACTTAGCCCCTGACAGTCACATTTGTCTGCTTACTGTCTCTCTCTCTCCACTGGATGCAAGCTCTATGAGACTGTCCTTTCTGTCCTTCTGCACTAGTCCCAAGGCCTGGACCAGTGTCTGGCATATAATAGGCACTTAATAAACCACAGATAAATGGATGGATACCAGAAACTATAAAAATGGAAAATGCACACTGCAGAGAAATAAACAATTGTTCTAGAAGGTTAGCAGTAGGTACCATTATGAGCTATTTTGAGGTAGAGGGTCAAGGGGAGAATGCAGGAAGGTTTGCATGAGATTCAGAAGAAGGATGACTAAGACAAGGTTGCTGTGCTTCATATGCGAGTCACTTGTCAATTTGAAAGCAGTTGATGTCACCATGTGGGAAGAAGCTTTATAAGATGGACATGACTTCAAGATGCAGAAGACATGCAAATCAGCCTGGGGCTTAACTTAAGCAGCTCTGGACCCAACATCTATCCCTGAGAATTACCTAGGTCTATCAAAGAAAAGGCAAACCATTCATACCAGAGGAAGTGTCTAAATGAAATTATCTTAGGTTTTTCTGTCAATTTTAAGGTAAAAAACTGAATACTTACAGTTCTTGGTTCAAACGTATACAGGGCTCTGAAGACTTTAACTTGCCCTAATAAAAGGAAGAAAAAACAACAACTGAATTTTTATTCCTGAATTTGCTCTTAATAATAGCATTATCCATTATGTCCTTCAGAATTCTCTAACTAAAAACCTATGTGATTAAGTAGAACAGAGGATACTAGAGGCTGGAAAGGGAAGAGAGAAGGGAAGGATAGGAAGGATTTGCTAAAGGATACAAAACCACACCTAGGTAGGAGAAATAAGTTCCAGTATTCTATACCACCGTAAGATGGCCACAGTTAACAATTATTATATAATTCAAACAGCTAGCAAGAAGATATTAAATTTCCCAATAGAAATAAATGACCAATGTTTAAGATGATGAATATGCTAATTACCCTGATCTGATCACTACACATTATATGTATCAAAACATCACTACGTAGCCCATGAATATGTACAATTATCTGTCAATTAAAAAATAAACTTTAATCCCCAGCAGAAACACGTTCTGTGAATAGCCTTGACACATCAGCCCAGTGCTACAGTCCCTATGTGATGCAGGCTGCCACCAAGGCAGGCCTGCTTGCCATTGTCAAAGTGCCAGCCAAAAGCATACTCAAGGACTTTGATGGCATCGGAGCCCAGTTCCTCCCTGAGGCTATCATGAACCCCCCCATTGGCACCCTATGCTACTGTGGCACCCAGCACTTTAGCCCACCAACAGACCCAGGCTCTGGCTCACCAGCAGGCCCTGCAGCATGCACAGACCCTGGCCCATGCCCCTTCCCAAATGCTGCAGCACCCTCAGGGTATCCCGCCACCCCAGGTACTGTCCCACCCTCAGAGCCTCCAGCAGCCTCAGGGCCTGGGCCACCCTCACCCCATGGCCCAAACCCAGGGCTTAGTTCACCCTCAGGCCCTGGCTCACCAGGGTCTCCAGCACCCCCACAATCCCTTGCTGCATGGAGGCCGGAAGATGCCAGACTCAGATGCCCCCACCGAATGTGACCACGTCTACCTCAACCATCCTCCTTTCAATGGCAGCCACCCTGCAGCACAACTAGCCCCTGGACCTGAGTAGCATCATGCACCAGATCAACCAGTTTTGCCAGACGAGGGCAGGCATCAGCACTACCTCAGTGTGTGAGGGCCAGATCGCCAACCCCAGTCCCATTAGTCGCAGTCTGCTCAACAATGCAAGCACCCGGGTGTCAACCCACAGCATCCCCACACCAATGCCTTCATGTATGGTCAATGGAGTACACCCATGCGGCCACCACCATATTGCCTGCTACAGGTCCTGCTAACCTGCCCGCAGGCATCTCTCACGCCCCCACTGGCTACCCTAGCAACCTCAAGCTAGTTACCTGGAACCAGTACCAGCTGGCCACCTACAAGAGATGTACAGCGAGGCTGGTGGTATGCCAGCCCCTGGCCTGACAGGCAAGCATGTGGCAGGATGCAAGTTGGCAGGGCCTGGCTTTGTGGGCAAGGCCCCTGCCTACCCGCAGGAACTCTGCCTGGCATAGTCTTTCCATCTGAAGCCATCCCTGGAAAAGCCAACCCCATCCCCACCAGTCAACAGCCTGGCAGCCCCACCAGCCTACCCCAGTGGTTATTACTTCCAACCCGTGTGGAACAACATTCTGGCCACTCCCAATAGTGACAGCTCGGGGTCTCAGGACCTTGCCATGCCATTCCACGGTGGGCAACCCAAAGGTGTACCCCTCAACTGTGCGGCAGCTCCTGGAGCCCACTACTGAGCAGGGACCGGAGGCAGTCCAGTGGCAAGCCAGAACAGCTTGATGCAAAGTGGATTACCTAAGTGGGCATTTCCAACAGGTCTGCTTCCAAGAACGGAACCTGGCCATGCTGAGCAAGGCCCACCGAGCCCCAGCAACCGAGCCCCCGATCCCACAGATAGTCTAAGTCTTCATATTCAGCACCAGGGTACAGATAGGTTGCCCTGGTGCCCTCCACATGCAACACATCATACGTCACCCTCCTCTTTTCAGTAACTGGATAGTTTCAAAGTTTCACTGCTCCAATGTGATCATTCTCAGATGTCTAAGAAAGGGAATTTGGTGGGATCTAACTGTGGGTAGATGGGGTCTTCTCATCCTCCCCTCCAGCAACTTTTGGTTTTATGTTACAACCTAACCCCAAGCCCAGGCTTTTCTCTCCACTGACTGCCTGTCAGCTAGTCTCTCCACCTTGGCCATTTCCAGCCAGCTCCCACCCATCTTGTTTTGAACATCTGCCTGTTTCTCTTTGGACGACTGAGGTGTAGGCGGAGGGAATGCCTTAGTTGAGATAGTATAGGTGCTCAGGCTCCTAAGCCAGACCTCTACCTGCTGCTGCCCTGCCCCCCTCCACCCAGGACTAAGAAGCAAGATTTCCCAAGGGCTCTGGAAGCAAATTCCTTATTCACCCACAGATCTCATATCAAAGCTGACCCAGTCTTCATACCCTTCCAGTTACTTTCCATTCCTCAAGGCTTTGTTTTGTGTCTAAGCTGATCCCACAGCCACTGCACTTGCCCTTGCCACACTTGAGCTCAAGGGCACCTTACAGGTATTTGACCATTTCTTGAGATACAGGGGGAAACAATCTTTGTATTGGCATCTTGGTTCCAGACTCCCCTTTCCAAACCTAAAAAAAACACAGTGACTTTTCGGCATACCCAAGATCCCTTTCTCACTGTTGCCTGTCCCCTATCTCACCTGCTGCCCACAGTCCCTACCCTTTCCCCCTCGACAAAACAGAACAAACAAAATCTACCTTACTTGAGGAATTAGGGAGGTAAGGCATTATCACATTGGAGTTTGGGATTAAACACCAAAAAAAAAAAAATGAATTTGGTTCTCTCTACACTGGCTAAGAATATTGCTCTACACTGTAAGTTTTAAATGTTACGTCTCTGTATGAATGTAGTGTGGGTTTGAGTAGCATTGTGTGTAAGTGGCCCCACAGGTAAATTCATCCTCTAGTGCAGCCCCTCAGTTTAACGAAGCAAAAAAAAAGCCTTAAGCTCTTTGAATACTTCCTTTACCAAACAAGCATGGTTCTAACACTTGGAGAAGAGCCTGCATTGGAAACAGCCTCTCCTGCCCTCTGTCCATTCTTAGAGCATACCCTCATCCACTCCCTGCTCAGTGTGTCTCATCTCCAAGGACAATTAGTTGGCTAGAAATTTAATACTTTTCTGTAACTTTAAACATAGATTGTTTTGTTATAAATTTTTGTACCCTTCTGTTAAAGATGCAGCGTTGGGCTTTTTTATTTTTTAAAGATGAAATAAGCCCTTACCTTTCCTCTTGTCTCTGAGGAATGTGAGCTAATGGTTCTTATTTAAGATTTTGCATTTTGTTCACTATCCACTACTGTTCTTTAGCCAGAAATTCTCTAGTGATCTGAAATAATGTGACTGAAGACCAGTTTTTAAATTACGTGTTGGCAAGTTGCCTTACATTTAAAAAGAAAAAGGAAAAAAAAAGCCTGATTGTGTTTTGCCAAATGATAGCATCAAGAAGTCCTAATTTATTGTCTAAAATAAATAAATTTTAAAAATATATCATCATTATATATGTCAATGTGACTACATAGAAAAATTATATAAGCAGCAGCAGCAACTATTGCTGTCATTAAAAAAACAATGAATGAAGTATCTCTATCCAAGAAAAAAAAGCCTGTGGGAGAATTCTATTTCAGAATTGACTCCCTTTTCCACCTAGGAGATATTTTTTAATATTTCTTAAGTGAAAGCAAGAATATAGACACACACCTCTGAAAGATGACTGCTTCCTGCTAACAGCAAGAGCTACATAATTATTTGTGCTTAGGTTCTGTCCTTTACAGAGTCCATCCAACCCTGAGATCTAAGTTTAAAAATCTAAACATGACCATCTTAACTATACAAATACTTAATGTGAAAATCTACACTGGTGATCCACCCACCTTGGCTTCCCAAAGTGCTGGGATTACAGGCATGAGCCACCACACTTGGCCAGTATTGTTATTTTTTAGTATTTTTCCTGAATATATTTGATTCACAGTTGGTTGAATCTATAAATGTGGAACCAGTGGATACAGAAAGCCAGCTGTACATAAGTAAATTAACAAACTCAAACAATATAGGAAAAAGCCTATAGACAGCAAAAAACAAAGGGGGGAGGGGGAATGCTTTTAAATAAAATAAATAGAGTTAGAACAGATATCAAAATAGGACTATCTATTTAAAAGCTTGGCTGGAGCAGTGGCTGATGCCTATAATCCCAGCACTTTGGGTGGCCAAGATGGGTGGATCACTTGAGGTTAGGAGTTTGAGACTGGCCTGGCCAACATGGTGAAACCCCATCTCTACTAAATATATAAAAATTAGCCGGGTGTGGTGGTGTGTGCCTGTAGTCCTAGCTAATTGAGAGGCTGAGGCAGGAGAATAGCTTGAACCCAGGAGTTGGAGGTTGCAGTGAGCTGAGATCACACCACTGCACTCCAGTCTGGGCAACAGAGCAAGATTCTGTCTCAAAATACAATAATAATAATAAATAAAATCTCAGTTGCAGCACTAGAAGAACCTTTACAGATGATCATCTAGGACAAGAAAATCATTCAGAACAGTGGCCTCCAAGTGGGATACAGGAAGACTACTTCAGGAATTATTTACATTTTTGTCTTTCTTATTCTTTTCTATTCCTATTTGAACATGTTTTATGATATAGCGGCATAGAATAATACACATACAACTTATAAATTCATATACATGTATCTAGAGTGAGTACTCAAAAATCTTTTGTGGATCAACTATAAGCATTATGAAGACAAGTATTTTTGTTCCCTTATGAATGAGATACTCAAGTGCCTACTACAGTGCCAAGAACACATGAAGCACCCAATAATTATTTATAGAATGAATAAAGGAATGAATGGAAGAATGAATTTTAAGAAGTCTGAGGCCAGGCTGGAGGCTCATGCCTATAATCCCTGCACTTTGGGAGGCCAAGGCAAGTGGACTGCTTGAGGCCAGGAGTTCGAGACCACCCTGGCCAACATGCTAAAACTCCGTCTCTACTAAAAATACAAAAATTAGCCAGGCTTGGTGGTGTACACCTGTAGTCCCAGCTATTCAAGAGGTGGGAGGCACGAGAATCACTTGAACCCGAGAGGTTGCAGTGAGCTGAGATTGCACCACTTCATTCCAGCCTGGGCAACAGAGTGAGACCCTGTCTTAAGACATAAATTAAATTAAAATTTCAAGGTCTGAAACCAGTATCTTACAACAGTACTGTCTGATTTAATTCCATACAATAATAGAAAAGTTCTATGTGCTAGTCACATGGAGCTTCTGGGCACAAGAAATGTGCTTCATGTAACTGAGAAATTGATTTTTATTATTTTAGTTAATTTCCCACATGTAGCTGGTGGCTAGCATACTGAAGGATGCAGGTTTAGAACATCAGAAAATGGGAAATGACTTAACGTCCATTAAAAGGGGATTATGTAAATAGACTGATTTGTCCACATGACACAGTCATTTTTAAAAGAATGCTGCACATTATTCACAATACCCAAGATATGAAACCAATCTACGTGTCCATCAATGGTAGAATGAATTTTTAAAATGTGGTACATATACATAATAGACTACTATTCAGCCTTAAAACAGAAAGAAATCCTGTCATTCGTGACAACATGGTTGAATGTGGAGGACATTACGTTACATGAAATTGGCCAAGCATGGAGAGACAAATACTACATGACTTCACTCATATGTGGGATCTAAAAATGTTGAACTCACAGAAACAGACAGTAATATGGTGGTTACCAGAGGTTGGCGGGCAGGGAGACTTGGGGGGATACTGGCTAAAGAACACACATTTCTGTTAGACAGCAGGAATAAGTTCAAGAGATCTACTGTACATCATGGTGACTACAGTTAATAACATGTACTTGAAAATGCTGAGAGTAGATTTGAAGTTGTCACCACAAAAAAAAAATAATTTAACACACATGTTAATTAGCTTGATTTAGTCATTCCACAATGTATGCATATCAAAACATGTTTTACACCATAAATGTACACAATTTTTACTTGTCAATTAACAAGAAGGATTGCCTGGCCTAGGTAACATAGCAAAACCCCATCTCTACAAAAAATACAAAAATGAGCTCGGCATGGTGACATGCACCTGTAGTCCCAGCTACTAGGGAGGCTGAGGTGGGAGGATGGCTTGAACACAGAAGGCGGAGGTTGCAGTGAGCCGATAATGCACCACTGCACTCCAGCTTGGGCGACAGAGTGAGACTCTGTATCAAAAAAAAAAAAAAAAAAAAACTCAGAGAAAGAAAGAATGCTGCAGACAGAACCACAGACACTGACATAGAAAGCCACTCAGACATTAAAAAGGGATTGGGGCCAGGCACAGTGGCTCATGCCTGTAATCCCAGCACTTTGGGAAGCCAAAGTGGGAGGACTGCTTGAGCTCAAGAGTTCAATACCAACATGGGCAACACAATGAGACCCCAGCTCTACAAAAAAATTTTAAAAATTAGCCAGGTGTGACATAGAAAAGAATCTACGAAAAAAAAAAAAAAAAGGCAGGTTTAGAACAGTAGGCAAGTACCATCCTGTTTACGTCAACAAAACACACACACACACACTGAATGACAGCACCAACTGTAGGAGGCGTCATATTCTTCTTGACATTTACTGTTTACATTAATTATACCAAGCGTGTATTACCTTTATAATCAATGAAAACAGTAACAGAGTGATCTGGGATTGGAAGGAGGAATCATTCTCCTTCTAAACATCTTAATATAGAAGAGCAGCTCAGATACCTGTTACAAGGAAACGCTCTTTTTCGCCATCAGAATTCTAGAGCCACAACTCTCCTGCTCTACTAGGAGGAGCTTAATAGGCACACACAAAAAGGAAAACTTTTTTGGGTCTGGAATCTGTCTTTCACTCACATAGACTGAAGAAAGGAAACACCAAGCGGAAGGAGGAACTGCCAGGTGAAATACAGTTTTCTGCTGACTAGATTGTCTCTCTGAGAACAGAGATTATCTTGGTAATTTCGAACTTTCCAAAGAGAAGCTATACAAGGAAGCAGTCCACTTGTGACCAAAATCAATAATGACAGAACTTTCTTGTTCCTCTGAAGGAAGGCAGCGATGAGATGTGTTATGGCTAATTTTGGAAACAAGATCCAATGTCAACTAAATGAGTGTAAGTGAAATTCAACAAAAATTACAGAACCTGAAAACAAGTATGTGGAGTGTGACTAAACTACTGATTTTTGTAATTGTATCTTTCATGATTGTCTTACTTAAAATGTTCACAACTGAAAGTGGGAGATTTACTTGCATTTTGATTTATACTAAACATTGAACAGCAGGCAACTCCTTAGGCTACTATGCAAAGGAATATTCTATCTGTTATTGTAGAAAACACTTTTACATACACAACCTTATTTATTGCTTAATATTGGGACATTAGCCTTTTGTGGATTCCTTTTCATCCATACATTGTAAAAGTTCTGGGATTAATTTATTCCATTCTCAAAATTGAGTCAAGTGGAAATGAAAGAAGGCAATAGAAATAGCCTCAGAATATGAAAGAATTGCATAAAAAGGAAACACAGATGACTTTTATGATTACTGTTTAACAACCCTGGATATTATTCTCAAGAAAACATTAATACTTAATTTGTTGATCATTTCACATATTTATTTCAATTTTGAGCAATGTTCTATAGGTCTATAGGTTTACAGAGTGTCAACGGGAAGAAATCAGAGAACTCTGTGTTTCTATTATTATTTTCCCCGCAGACATCTTTAAAAGAAATCAGAGAACTCTGTGTTTCTATTATTATTTTCCCCACAGACATCTTTAAAAAAAGAAAAAAAAAAAGCAGTAAACATCTTAATAGATTACCAGGAGGAAGCACTGATCAATTCCAAATTTACTTGGAAGGAGACTAAATTAGATGCTTTCCTCAGGCTCACTCAAGCTTGATCATTTTCTCATCAAAGTCTAGTGAAATATAACAAAGAGAAAAAGTGGAGCTCAGAAGACTATATCAATACCTGAAACTACCCTGGAATTCAACTGAATTAAAGTTAAAAAGAGAGTCAATCTTTTGCCTGAGGCTTTAGGTGAATCTTGCATGAACCAGCATGTATTAGCACTAAGGATCTATGCAGGGCTGGTCTCTTCACATAAGCAAGATCAGCAAATTCCCATTACAGCAGCAGCAGTGGTGCGCCTGCTGGTTCACTTCACTGACTCCTCACCCTGCCAGTCGCACTCTTCTCTGTTCTGTTCAACCCCGCCCTGTCCCTGAAGAGAAGGGTGAGTCCAGCCATCAGCCAAACACTGTATTTTCCTCTGGAGTTGGACTGACCCCAGGCTTCAATACACGAATCCCTGTCCATGGTGGTAGTGGCATGGCAAAGGCAGAGAGAAGGGTTCTGCAGCAGGTTAGTCTACAGGCAAAGGTTAAGTAGGCAAAATTTCTGCTCTAAGTTCTACAGAGTATGTGTCAGTACATTTTTGAGGCCCTGAAACAGCACTCAGAGGAGCTTGCGGCTTACAAACTCAAGCAAAGAATTTCTAACCTATTTTATTCCCTGTTGGTGAAGAACTTCAGAGAAGCCTCTAAAGAAAGCCACTCAGACATCATTAAAAAGGGATTGGCGTAGGCACAGTGGCTCACGCCTGTAATTCCAGCACTTTGAGAGGCCAAAGTGGGAGGACTGCTTGAACCCAAGAGTTCATGACCAGCATGGGCAACACAATGAGATCCCAGCTCTACAAAATAATTTAAAAATTAGCAAGGTGTGGTGGCAGGTGATGCACATCCATAGTCCCAGCTATTCAAGAGGCTAAAGTGGAAGGACTGCTTGAGCCCAGGAGGTCAAGCCTGCAGTGATGATTGCACCACTGCACTCCAGCCTGGATGACAGAGTGAAACCCTGTCTCGAAAAAAGAAATTGCTCACTATAAGAGACAGACATATGATAAACAGCAAGAGGAGTGACTATTTAAAATATCAGCCCCTGGCCATCTATAATAGATGGACTATTTCATTTACGTCTTTTTAAGAATGTTAAGAAGTGTGTGACATTTAGATGGGCTTCACTTACAAGGGCTATGATAACTACTACATACCCACTATGTAGCCTAAAGTGAAAAATACTGACAATAAGATAAATCAACTGTGGTGCATTCAGACAATGGAATATTATTTAGCACTAAAAAGAAATGAGCTATCAAACCATGAAAGACATGGAGGAAACTAAAATTCTTATTACTAAGTGAAAAGTCAATATGAAAAGGCTATGTACTATATGATTCCAACTATATGACATTCTGGAAAAGGCAAAACTATGGAAACAGTAAAACAATCAGTGGTTGCCAAGGGTTGGGGGAGGACAGTTGAATACGCAGTGCACAGTAGATGTTTAGGGCAGTGAAACTACTCTGTATGATACTCTGATGGTAGATTAGAATATCACTGCCATTGTGTAATTATCCAAATCCATGGAAAACACATCAACAAGAACAAACCCTAATGTAAACTATGGATTCTGGACGATGATGATGATGATGATAATCATGATGATGATGATGATGCATCAATGAAGATTGATCAATTCCAACAAATGTACCACTCTGGTGGGGAGTGTTGGTAATGGAGGGGCTACACGTGTGTGGCAGCAGTGGTATATGAGACATCTCTGTACCTTCCACTCAATTTTGCTGTGAAACTAAAACCGCTCTAAAAAAAAATAGTCCATTAATTTAAAAACAATACGAGCACTGCTAAGCATTACAGAACAACCGGAATTCTCAGACACTGCTAGTGAGAGTATAAACTAGTATTGCCACTAGAGAAAATTGTTTGGTAGTAGCATTAATTCATTTTTTACTAGTCTTAACATGCCTTTGAGATCTTAAGTTGCATTTTTGGGAGTGGAACATAACTAGAAATCCCTTCCGGTCATCTTCTATAGGATGAAAACAGTGCATATGAAAATAAACCCTCCTCACTGTCTCACTAATCTCAGAGCACAGTGAATCACCTCAATACTTTTAAACTGAAGGTCATGACCTATTAGTAGATTGAGAAACTAATTTAGTTGACTTTAAGAAAATTAAGTGGGTCAGAAAGACCAGCATACACTATACATAATAGAAGAAATTACGGTTTTGTGAAATTTTTGTTTTATTGGAAATGGATAGGTGGATGGATATTTAATTAATAAATTTACCAAATACACATTTGTTTGCCCTAATGCCAAATGACCAAATGCCAAAATTACTATTTTCCAAAGCCAAATCTGGCTTTAACAGAATGAACTACTGGGATACAAGAATAAACTTGAAATTCGGCCGGGCACAGTGGCTCACACCTGTAATCCCAGCACTTTGGGAGGCTGAGGCGTGCAGATCACTTCAGATCAGGAGTTTGAGAGCAGCTGGCCAACATGGTGAAACCCCATCTCTACTAAAAATACAAAAACTAGCTGGGCATAGTGGTGGGCACCTGTAATCCCAGCTACTTGAGAGGCCGAGGCAGTAGAATTGCTTAAACCTGGGAGGCAGAGGTTACAGTGAGCCAATATTGCGCCATTGCACTCCAGCCTGGGCAAGAGAATCATGAGAATGATGCAATTTCACTGAAAGTAATTCCACAAAGTACACAATGGATTTCCCAAAATAACTAGCAATCACACTCTCTCAACATTAATTCTCAATCTATCCCTGTAATTTTTACTCTTTATATAATAATTTTCATACTTAAAATTTGGATTATCATTAATTATTGTAATAGTTTACTCCTTCAATAGTGAATAATTATTTATACATTCATCTGAGAGAACTTCAATATACTGATATTGAAAATTTTCTTGGGGAAAAAACTGAAGAAAACAATTTCAGTCCTTGAAATTAAAAAAAAAAAAAGTTTCCCTGGTCATGCCATCTCCACAAAAGGAAAGATCAGCTCAATACATAGGGCACACATTGTAAATAAGTTATATTTAGAGAACTTATCTGTTTTCAAAATAATTTTTTTTAATTTTTTTTATTTAGAGAGATAGGGTCTCACTCTGTCACCCAGGCTGGAGTGCAGTGGTGTAATCATAGCTCACTGCAGCTTCAACCTCTTGGATTCAAGAGATCCTCCTGCCTCAGCATCCCAAGCAGCTGGGATTACAGGTGTGTACCACCACATCCAGCTAATCTTTTGTCGAGCCGGGAGTCATGTTGCCCAGGCTGATCTCAAACTCCTGGCTTCAAGTTATCCTTCCACCTCGTCATCCCACACCCACAGTGTAAGGATTACAGGTATGAGCCACCACACCCAACCTTCAAAGTGAATATTAAGGTAACAACAAATCCATATGTCATGCTTTGTTTGCATTACTGATACTGCTAAAGTGATTAGGCATGAGTGTTACCTATGTAATCTATAATCCTTGCCCAAGCAGAAGTCTTGGTGTGCCAAATAAAGTAGTCATTCCACCATCTGGTCAGTTATCCAAAGCTTAATGGTAGATTTTGGAAGAAATCTGAGTCTAAAGTGAACTTCTGTGTACCCCTCTGGTCATGTGTGTATATGTTTTCATGTTCTGGGTTATCAAGAAAAATACATATCTTACTGAAGTTCAAGGTAAAAAAAATGTTTGGAAGCTACTGCTCCAGACTATCTGATGAAATTAGGAATTGTTACAGGACTCTATAAAGATTTATAAGTAATATTTCCCTACTTTGTGGATTTCAGCAAGTATATAAAAAACAATATTCTCCCATTTCCCCCAAAAGCAGTTAATTACAAACAATCTTAGAGCTCTCAAAATGAAAGAAGAGGAAGAGAATTATTCGATCAAGAGAGAATCATGGAAAATAATACTTTACTATATACATATATCTTTCTCACACCTGTCTAAGAACAGGTAGGGAGTATTATCTTCTTAATTTATACTCTGTGAGTATGAAACACTAGTGTCATCGTCTCTGGCTATTCTCAGGGCAAGAAAAAGTATTAATTATTTCTATGAGGTGTATTTAAATTATTATATTAAACATGAATGACGAAACAGGATGTTTTCTGTTGAAAAACAAAACAGGAAGAGTCCATGGGATGGTATCCAAGAGTCAAAGCCATCATTTTTGATTCTTGGGGTGATAGAAAACAGCTGTACTCTCTTGGGCCAACACAGGCTCCCCCTCAGCCTCCAGCTTTGTGGATTCCAACACCCATAAATGAGGTGATTAGCTCAGAACAGGCTTCCAGGCCCAGATCTCTATTGGTGTCATTCCGCAAAAGCCCTCTTTTTTTTTTTTTTTTTGAGATGGAATTTCACTCTTGTTTCCCAGGCTGGAGTGCAATGGCAGGATCTCAGCTCACTGCAACCTCCACCACCCAGGTTCAAGTAATTCTCCTGCCTCAGCCTCCTGGGTAGCTGGGATTACAGGCACCCACCACCATTCGTGGCTAATTTTTGTATTTTCAGTAGAGACGGAGTTTCACCATGTTACCCAGGCTGATCTTGAACTCCCGCCCTCAGGTGATCCACCGCCTCGGCCTCCCAAAGTGCTGGGATTACAGGCATATGCCACTACGCCCGGCCTAAAAGCCCAGTGCTCTTGAAAATAAAAAGAGAGGCTATAATCCTTGGAAAGAAAATCATTTTGTGAGCAAAACAGTACCCAATAGTTTCCAATGCAATGAATAAGTTTCTTCCCGCCTACTTATACTCTTGGATTAATAAATCAAATTCAATCAATTCTGTTTGTACATATACCTTTAAAGAAAAAACTAATAGCAAAGACTATGAACATGACATTTCCATCCCTCCTCTCTCTAACACCACCTCTTCCCTACCACTTCTCCTATCCAATCTAAAAAAGAAATAGCAAAAACCTGAAGAATTTGAAACATGTCTTGATTTCAGCTGCAGGAACAGCGGACTCGTTAAAAACAGTAGCCTGTGTGTTTTCTGACAAGAGGGTTCTGTTTATTAACAGTGTGCCTTTCTAATCCATTTTTTTTTCTTTGCTTATACTTTTCAGTGCCTTTTAGCAAACTTGGTTTACTTTTACAGCTTGAGGGACCATACCTGCTGGTTAATTTTATTTCGTCTCCACCATATAACATAAAAATCCCAAAGAGCGGGGTTTGAAATTTCAACTGACAGGCTCTTTGCCAACTGTCTTCACTGGGTAAAAAACAGAGAAAGAATGCAATGGTCCCTAAAAGCCCTTCATCGCAGGACAAACTGCTTCCAACGTCAGTTTGAGGAGACCTTGGGAAAAATGGAAGAAAACAATCTCTGTCCTTGGAATTAAAAAAAAAAAAAAGTTACCCTGGTCATGCCATCTCCACAAAAGGCAAGATCAGTCCAAAGGCTCACCCATGAAGGCAATGCTTGTTTTTGTATGACCTTTAAGAATGGTTTTACATTTTTAAATAGATGAGAGAAAAATGAAAAATACTATTTCAAGATAATGAAAATGATCTGAAATTCAAATGCAGTGTCCATGAATAAAGTTTTATAGGAGCACAGCATTCATTTGATTCATTTGTTTTTTTTGTTTTGTTTTGTTTTGAGACAAAGTCTGGCTCTGCCACCCAGGCTGGAGTACAATGGCATGATCTCGGCTCACTGCAACCTCCGCCTCTCAGGTTCAAGCAATTCTCCAGCCTCAACCTCCTGAGTAGCTGGAATTACAGGCCTACACCACCACACCTGGCTAATTTTTGTATTTTTAGTAGAGATGGGGTTTTACCACATTGGCCAGGCTGGTCTCACGTGATTGACCTACCTCAGCCTCCCAAAGTGGTGGGATTACAGGCATGAGCCACCATACCTGGCCTCATTTGTTTTTTGCCCGTGGCTGCTTTCACATCATACCATGGCAGAGTTGAGTAGTTGTGAAAGAGCCACATGTAGCCTACAATGCCTAAAACATTTACTGTTTGGTCCTTTACAGATGATGTTTGCAGACCTCTGCCCTGTAGTCCTCTTGTTCTGCAATTAACAAGTCAGACACAGTACTGGGCCCCAGCATGAAGATCTGCTTCTCCCCAACTCCAAAACCAATCTGGGTCACTATATCCTCCTATATGAAATGACTGAATGGGCAAATGATTACATATATGCAAGGCTAAAGAGAGAAAATTCCCTAACATCAAAATCTTTCATGAAAACTAAATTATCCTTCTAAACTCACATTTATGGAACATCTACCATGAGCCAGACACCATGCAAAGTACTAACTCACAGCAATTTATTTAATCCTCAAAATAATCATGTGATGTAAATGTTTTATTAACCCTATTTTATAGCTGCAGAAACTGAAGTGAGAGAGAGTAAGTAACCAGTCCAGGTCCACACAATTAGGAGTGGCAGCAAAGAGCCTGAAACTCAGGGCCCTCTGCCTCCAGAACCCATGATCTGAATACTGGGCTTTTAATTCTGACTCCAAAGGACTGAATGACACTAAACAAATACCATGTATGTAAACATACAGAGTGCAGTTCCTGATGTGTGGTATGGGCCCATAAATGTTAGCTACTATTAATTACCACACCTTTTTACATTACTCTGGGACTTATCCCTTGTGTTTCTCCTTACTGGCAAGACAGTATTATTGAAATCCTCACCCTGTATATTAGAAAATTTATCACATATGATATCCCCGCAAGAGATATTCTAATGCTTTTATTTTTTAATTTTAGAGACAGGGTCTCACTCTGTCACCTGGGCTAAAGTATAGCGGCTCTTATCATAGCTCTCTATAATCTCAAACTCATGGGCTCAAGTGATCCTCCTGTCTCACCCTCCCAAAGTTCTGGGATTCTACAGCCACCATGCCCAGCTAACTTTTTTAAAAAATTTTTGTAGAGACAGGGTCTTGCTGTTACCCAGGCTGGTCTTGAACTCCTAGCTTCCAGCAATCCTCTTGCCTTGCCTTGTCCTTCCAAAGCACTGGGATTACAGGTGTGAGCCACTGTACCTAGCCATAATCCCTTTTTTGTTTGAGACAGGGTCTCACTCAAGTTGCCTAGGCTGGAGTGCAATGCCACAATCACAGCTCACTGCAGCCTTGACTTCCCAGGCTCGGGCAATCATCCCATTTCAGCCTCCCAAGTAGCTAAGACTACGGGCTTGTGCCACCACATTGGGGTTAGGCTACTTTTTTTTTTTTTTTTTTTTTTGTATTTTTAGTAGAGATGGAATTTCACCATGTTGCACAGGCTGCCCTTGAACTCCTGGGTTCAAGCGATCTATCCACTTCGGCCTCCCAAAGTGTTGGGATTATAGGCATCAGCCACAACGCCCAGCCCGTAATGATTTTTTTTAAGCAAACGAAGCTCACACCTATAATCTCAGCACTTTGGGAGGCTTGAGCCCAAGAGTTTGAGACCAGCCTGGGCAACATAGCAAGATCTTGTCTACAAATAATAAAAAAAATTAGCCGGGTGTGGTGGTGTACGTCTGTGGGTCCCAGCTACTTGAGAGGCTGAGGTGACAGAATCTCTTAAGCCCAGGCAGTGGAAGCTGCAGTGAACTGAGATTGTGCTACTGCACTCCAGACTGGCACTCCAGCACGCCAGCACTCTAGTGACAGAGGGAATTACCATAACTAAAAATAAGAGTTTATCATGTCCCTTAAAATTTAGCTTTTGGGGCATACACTTAACTTTTGTTGTTACGTAAAAAAGGCTGGTAGTGATATTATATATGCAATCAGCTATGTAAAACAAAAATCTACACAGAAGAAAAACTGGAAGAAAGAAACAACACCAAAATGTTAACTGTTATCTCTGAGTGGTGGAACTGTGAGTCGTACTTATTTTCTTCTTTATTTTCTAAATTGTCTCCAATGAATTGGTATCCCATATACAATCAGGAAAATGTATTCTCTTTTAATGCCCTTTTGAAAAATAACTTACACGGTACCTGTATTTTATTTTATGTATTTATTTTTTCTTTATTTGTGACAGGGTCTTGCTCTGTCGCCCAGGCTATAGTACAGTGATGCAATCACAGCTCACTGTAATCTTGAACTCTAGGCTCAAGTGAACCTTGTGCCTCAACCTCCTGGACAGGCACATGCTATCACATCCAGCTAATTGTTTTTTGTTTATCTTTTGTAGAGATAGAGTATGGCTATGTTTCATGGGCTGGTCTTAAACTCCTAGCCTCAAGCAATCGGCTCACCTAGGCCTCCTAAAGTGCTGGGTTTACAAGTGTGAGCTACCACACCTGGCCTACTTGTATTTGATTTATCAGTAATGTAGTTACTATCATGAGTCCTCCTTTATCCTTTATCTTCCTGATCTCACACACACACACACACGCCATGCCTAGTACACCCACAAAACTGAGAACACAGGGACATCTAAATTAACACATCTAAAGTGAGGAGACTTTCAAGGTCAGCGCAGCCTATTATGATGCCACAGGAGTAGAAAAAAATTTATAAAACAAACAGCAGTTACCCACGCAAAAAGGGAAAGGGGCAGGGGCAGGGAGCCCCAGAATAAAGAGCAGGGTCTGGAGTTCAGGAAGTGAGGTCTAAGAACATCCAGTCAATCAACATGCCTGAAGCCTGGGATAAAAAAATGGCGAGAAATTAGGCTGGGGCATGAGCATATGCTAGAGGTTTTCAAACTTTTTTTGAGATCCATCGCAAGAAATATATTTCGTATCAAGACACGCACACTCATAAACTTAAAAAATGTCTTACAAAAATTTCTTATCTCTATTTTGAGTGATTCACTCTGATATTTTTTGTTCTTATTCTATTTTCCTTTTTTCAGGATGCTAGTCATTATATTGACTTCACTACCTACCAAGTCACCACTCACAGTATGAAAATACACCAGGCCAAAGCATTTCATGTATCAATGTGTGCATCCACTGTTTAGAGATGAAATAGAAAAGTTTCTGATTTAGATATCTGGTACCATTAGCCACATAAAATGCTCTCGGAATATAATATAAAAAAGCCCTCACTGGCTGGGTGTGGTAGCTCACACCTATAATCCCAGCACTTTGGGAGGCCAAGCTGGGAGGATCACTTGAGGCCAGGAGTTCAGGATCAGCCTGGGCAACAGCGCAAGACCCCATCTCCACAAAAAAGCAAAAATAAATAAAAAATTAGCTGGGACAGTAATACATGCCTATAGTAATGTGTACTACCTGGGAAGCTGAGGCAGAAGGAAGCTTAAAAAATTAGCTGGGGCAGTAATATGTGCCTACAGTAATGTATGCGACTTGGGAAGCTGAGGCAGGAGGACAGCTTGAGCCCAGGAGGCTGCAGTGAGCTACAATTCTGCCACTGCCCTTCCAGCCTAGGTGACAGGGCAAGAAGCCATTTCTAAAGAAAACAACAATTAACATTTTTTAAAGTGGCCTTCATCTTGGTTCTCTATGAACACACATGCTAGCAAGACAACATGATGATATAAATGTGCCCTTTATTTATAGTGGAACCCCTTTCAAACCGGATATAGAGACCAGGATATGCTCAATCAAAGCTGACCCAAAAGATACACAGGAGCCAAGTTTGTACCTGAGGGTATTTTACTATTTCTAGCTAATACTAGAACTCTGGTAAAATAATACAAACTTTGGACACATGAAAAAGATTACAAAACACAAGAGGAAAAAGAGCAAAGGATTATCAATATCTTTGAAAACGGAGCCCCTCTTTGTTCAGAAAACAGAAGGATTCAAATGTTCTTATGTAGCACATCCAAGAGCATCCACAAAAGTCCATATCTCAAATTCTAACAGACCCAAAAAGAGGAAAACCAGTTCAGCAAGGTCATCTATGAGAAACTAACCAGGTGTCTAAAGTATCTGTTTCTTCCCAAGATCATCCACTCACTAAGACAACAGCCTTTAACTGAAAATTGTTTCCCTAATTGTATCCTCTCTCAAGTCACACCAGTGCTACTTCCAAAGGTTGGTGTTGTGTTCCTCAGAGCCACATTCCTATCATAAAAGTGGCTTGCCTGGTGACCTGGAAACGTCTGACGGATGCCGCGACCTGCCACTCCATTCCAGGGCTCCGCCCGGACAGCCCAGGTGGTGAGCTCCTCCTCCAGCTTGGCCTGGGAGATTGTTTATGAGAAGGAGGGGTTAGGCAGAAGTCAGGAGGATCTGGAAAGACCAGAGAAGTCCAGGTGACTTCCAAAAATGCCAGGGGAGAACTTTAACCCAAATAAATGTCAAGGTATTTTTCCAAGTCAGCTCAGATGAGGGGTGGAGGAAGGGGAGCACAAGTGAATGGAGTCCTTTAGGATTTCCCCAGAGAAGGGCAAGGCCAGGCAAGTGAAAAGCTGTGGTTTCTGGGGTTGTAATTAAAATTGGGTAAATTACAGGCCCATTCTTGTGGAAATCCCCCTTTCTCCCTGGAAGGCCAGGGAATGAGAGTTGTGACAATACTTCTAAGATCATATTCTTACTTTAGCCTTGCCACGGCCCCAGGTCACACCTACCCCTAACGCTGCAGCTGCTAGAGGCTTTTTTTTTTTTTGAGTCTTGCTGTGTCACCCAGGCTGGAGTGCAGTGGCCCGATACCAGCTCATTGCAACCTCCGCCTCCTGGGTTCAAGTGATTCTCCTTCCTTAGCCTCCCGAGTAGCTGGGATTACAGGCACGTGCCACTATGCCCAGCTGATTTTTGTATTTTTAGCAGAGACAGGGTTTCACCATGTTGGCCAGGCTGGACTCGAACTCCTGACCTCAAGTAATCCATCTGCTTCAGCCTCCCAAAGTGCTGGGATTACAGGTGTGAGCCATCAGGCCCGGCCTCAGAGACTTAAAAAAAAAAAAAAAAAAAAAATTCTTTTTCACTGATGGATGCCCAGAAGATCATTTTATCTTTTTATGAACACAAGCACATGAACAGGGAGGGAGGGAATGGAGGCAATGGAATTTGTTCATAAACTTTTAGGAATGCCCCTGGTCCCCTCCCAAGCCCTTAAGCCTGCAGAACTATTTACTATTTAAGATGTAGATGGCATGGCAGTGAGAATAACCTCTGCTCACAGAGACAGAAGAGAGAAAAACCAGTGCTCTCTGGGGCAGTGGCTTGCCAATGATATGCAGTGGTCATTTAAATTGTAGGCTTTCGGAATAATCAGTAGGAATTTGCTCTCCTTCTATACTCACTGTCTAGATGCAGAAGTAACCTGCTGTCCCTTGCTATGTGTCCTAACAAATTGTAGTTCTTTACCTCTGGTTTTAAAATACTTAGTGGAAAACTAACACTTGAGCATTATAATAATTTTCAACTATGAATAGAATGATTTTTGTTTGTATTATAAAGCCATAGCAACAAAATTTATTCCCGTAAGTACAATTCTATGTCCTTAAAATTGCCATTTTGGCTGGATGTGGTGGATCACGCCTATAATCCCAACACTTTGGGAGGCCCACATTGGAAGATTGTTTGTACCAAGGAGGTCCCACTATGGAGACCCCATCAGACCAGCCTGGGCAACATAATGGGACCCCATTTCTACTAAAAAGTTTTAAAATAGTTGGGCTTGGTGGCACATGCCTGTAGTCCCAGCTACTCAGGAAGCTGAGGTGGGAGGGTCACTTGAGCCTAGGAGGTTGAGATTGCAGTGAGCCGTGCACTCCAGCCTGGGCAACAGAACAAGACCTTTCCTTAATTTAAAAAAACAAATAAATAAAAAGCCACTTTATCAGAATCTCTATAAATATATGTTATTTTATTTAAAAAAGAAAAAAAAGAGGCTTTTGGTTTCTGCCAGTATAACTGGCAGAGTGATCGGTAGGCAGAGAATCATTCTCTTAGTGGAAGATGAGTCCTCCCACTTCTAGAGAAAAGCACTAAAAACCCTCCTCTCTGGAATCAAATACGACAATTTCTGTAAAGGACAGTCTGAATTTGAATCCATGGCTTAAAACTATCGCCTCCAAAAGAGATGGGAAAAAATGAGAGAAGAGAAGAGGATCCTGAATGATATTTTGCACAGAGAATTTCTAAAAGCTAGTAGAATGCATAGTATTCTTACATCTTGGGTCTATGGAGTTGATGTTATTGAATTATAACCAACTTTACATTTTCCAAACATAAAAGTCTTCAGGATCTCGAAGGACATTCAGGAACAACCACATTTTGCAAGGGTCTCATTGGAATCTGTGCATATAAAGCCCCGGACATATTCCTGCAGGGAGACCCCAGTGTTCTCTTTCTCTAGACAGCTGCAAGAAAAGAAAAAAAAAAAAAATACTGCCCTATGTAGCCAAAGCCTAAGTGAAATCAGATCAGACCTAATTATTAATACATTACGTCCCCTTCCTAACCCTCATCCTATCCTTTTCCATCTCTTTGTTGTTTCTCATGGAAATCTGGACTTAGGAAAAGCCCTTTCGTGGTGTGTTTAATTCTTCCATATGTTTCTAGCCACATGCTGCTAGGCACTGACAGTAGCTGGGAGTTACTCTCCAGATCATCGAAAATGGCTCCAGAGTCTAGGAGAAGGAGCATGAGACGAAATTAGCCAGAAATGTAAGAAATTATTTGAGAGGCCAGTATAAGGCCATGAAGAAGATTTAGAATCGGATTTAGCATGAGATGAAGAAACCAGCCTGGGCCACATGGTGAAACCCTGTTGTAAGTTCTTTTAGGCTGACGGACCACACCATGGACAGCAGGGTAACCTCGGTGACTTGCACATACACTCCAGATGAGTTCCTGGAACTAGAAAGTCTGAAGTAACTGGAAAACCACAAAAGGAGAAGAAATGATCAACCCCTGCAGCACCTAATTAACTTTGAGACATTCTTCTATTGTTCCTTATTCCCCCTCAACTGATAAGGACTTTGTAACCAACCTTGGTCAACCTTGTGACTCCAGACCCTAGGACCCCATTCTAGCTTGCAAAAACTGCCCTGAACTGTAACTTCTGTAACTTTCCACTGCCTACCCCAAACCTACAAAACCAACTCCTATCCCACCACCCTCCGCTGACTCTCTTTTTGGACTCAGCCCACCCATACCCAGGTGAATAAACAGCCATGTTGCTCACACAAAGTCTGTTTAGCGGCAGAGCTAAATGTGTAGAGCACACATTTAACACTTGTCTCTACAAAAAAACACAAAAATTAGCCAGGCATGTTGATGCACACCTGCAGCCCTAACAACTGGGAAGGCTGAGGTGGGAGGATCACTTGAGCCCAGGAAGCAGAGGTTGCAGTAAGCCCAAGATCACTACCACACTCCTGCCTGGGAAACAGAACCAGACCCTTGCCTCAAAGAGAGAAAAAGAAAAAGAAACAAAAGAAATTGAGGCACAGAGTGGCAGAGTGGTCTAGTGACTTATAAAGGTCACCTAGCAAGCTAACTACAAACTTGGTGCTAATAGAGCTACTGCTTTAAAAAATAACAGTTGATGGGGACGGCAGGAGGACTAGAAGTTCATCCCACTCATAATGAGGCATGTCCAACCCTCATTAGACTTTTATGTTTGGAAAATGTAAAGTTGATTATAACTCAGTAATATCAACTCTGTAGACTCGAATATGTCTGGGGCTTTACATGCACAGATTCCAATGAGACCCTTGAAAAATGTGGTTGTTCATTAATGGCCAAGAAGACACTGAAGACTTGATGTCTGGAAAATGTAAAGTTGATTATAACTCAGTTTGTCATGGTCTAAACTAGTTTTTCAGGTTAACTCTGGCTGAGAAAAGGGGTCCATTCCATTGGTTGGGGAGCTTAGAGTTTTATTTTGGGTTTATACTTTAAAGCCCCAATATTTAGATATGGAATAGGTTTTTAAAGGCCTGAGGCAAGGACCAGAAGCCCTGTCAGATAGAAGGGTTCCCTGAAAGTGGAAGCAGACAGTCACCATAGTAGTGACTCCTACTTCATGTTTCAGCTTAGGATAGGCCCAGGTTCTAGAAGCAGTTGTTTGAATGACCTGAATGCAGAGAGATCAAAGAGAATGATTTATTCCTCAAAAGAAAAATACGGTTGAAAACAATTTGAAGTTTGGCACACCATTCAGAATACTAACTTTGGTGGCAATGGTTTCTGTTGCAGTGTTTCATGGACACTTTCCTTGCCTGAAAAACCAGTAGGAATACCTTCAGATGAAGTCCTCCCAGGGCTAGCATCAGACAAATCTGAGCACAAATCAGACAAAACAAAAAGCCCAAAAAACCAGTGAAAGAATACACGCTAGCCAGAAAGTCCTGTGAACCTGGGTAGTCAACATTTCAGAGATAAGCATAAGCATTTGGTTTTCAAGTAAGGAAGGATGAAACTCTGAGATCCTCCAAATCTTCTGGAGTCTGAGATACTGCCAACTGTGTCTAAAACCTAGAGTGGCTCCTTTCAGCCAACCCCCATCTCACCCACACTTAGCGAGCTAGAGTTTGGAAGCATCTTCTCCCCAAATATGGATTTGATCAGGAAGTTCCTAGAAGACACACAGACATTCCAGGATAACCTCCAGGTTGAAGTCATTTCTTTGTCTAATGGGAGTGAGTCTGGGCTGGGAAGCCGGGAATCCTAAAATGAAATCCATGAGTTTCTCAGAACCAAGCAAAATTCCTAGAGTGTAGGGATGCCAGAGAGACCCTTGTAAGGGGCCTGAGACAGTCCCTCTAGCATGAGTATAAATTGAGTTGGTTAGAGGGTCTCCCTTAATTTGAATTCGAATTGCCCTCAGGCTCCCTGAAAATTGGGAGCACCTGGCAGAAAAGATCCACATTAGATGCATTCTTGGATCCCAAGAATATAAAACCAAAATAGCTTATCAAATTAAAAGGGATGCTAAAGAGTTTTAAAATTCCATGCCAATCAAAATGCACAAATAGCTGGGTGTGGCGGCTCACACCTGTAATTCCAGCACTTTGGGAGGCCAAGGCAGGTGGATAACAAGGTCAAGAGATCAAGATCATCCTGGCCAACATGGTGAAACCCCGTCTCTACCAAAAATACAAAAATTAGCTGTGCGCGGTGGCAGATGCCTGTAATCTCAGCTACTCGGGAGGCTGAAGTAGGAGAATCACTTGAATCCCAGAGGTGGAGGTTGCAGTGAGCTGAGATCGTGCCACTGTACTCCAGCCTGGTGACAGAGCGAGATTCCGTCTCCAAAAAAAAAAAAAAGCACAAATATAAAACTATCCCCCAACTCTTATCCCAAATGTAAGTTGAGAAATTTGCTTTGTGGCTTTCTAAAAATTCTACAGATGTGCAGACATAAAGTGGGAAATGACAGGAAGAATAAAAAGGAGGTGGCCACGCCAGTCACACTAGTAACTTGTTTAATTGATTTGCAGTTGCTAAACCTCTTAAACTCATTCCCGTAGTAAACTAAACACCTACGGCAACTGTTAACACTCTGAGAAACAGATAAGTAATCTGTGAAGAGAGCTGATGTGCACGTTTAAATGCTTTCTGTGTGGAGCAATACTATTTTCACAAACTGTTACACTGGGTAAACGGGCTTCTCTTTAATTCAGAGAAAATTAGCTGGTTCACAGTTCTCTAGGCACACACCAAATTTCTTTGTCTTCTCTGAAAGCAGTTTAGCCCTTAGTTAGACAAATGTGGATAAGGCGATGCGTTATTTCATGTCTGCCTGAATCCAATGACTTTTCCCTGTCTGCTGCCCAGCAAACTCTTAGCATTCAGAACTCAGCTTAAATTACTCCTCTTCCCTACATCTTTTCAGTGTCCTCAAGCTCCTTGCCCGGTGCTCCCCAGCCCTCTGATACACTTTGATAACATCTCCTATCACAAGCACTGTGATTTTTCTGTTTAAGACATGCTCATACATTTTTGGTAGGGAAGTAAACTGGTAAGACCTCTTTGAAAAGCAATTTGGAAATTTCTATGAAAACAGCAGTGCACATACCCTCTGAATCAACAAATCCCACTGCCAGGACTTTATCCTGTGGATTTACACTTGTAAGCAAGAACAATACTGTTGGGAGTCTACTTGTTACCTCAAAAGATCGAAAACAATCCAGAAGTACATTAATTAGGGTCTGGTTAAATGAGCTCAACAGAATACCATGTAGTTATTTAAATGAACCAGGAAGTTCTCTAGGTTCTAATATTTGTATTGTTTGTTTGCTTATTTGATACAGGGTCTCACTCTGCCACCCAGGCTGGAGTGCAGTGGCATGATCTTGGCATGCCACAACTTTGATCTCCCAGGCTCAAGTGATCCTCCCACCTCAGCCTCTCCAATAGCTGGGACTACAAACACATGCCACCAAGCCCAGCTAATTTTTTTTGTATTTGTTGTAGAGACAAGGTTTTACCATGTTGCCCAGGCTGGTCTCAAACTCCTGGGCTCCATCAATCTGCTCACCTGAGCCTCCCAAAATGCCAGGATTACAGGCATGAGCCACTGTGCCCAGCCTGTAAATTTTTTTGAAACTCCTTTGATAGAGAATCTTGACAGCTCACTCCTATCAGCCCACTGAAAGGTGTCTCTGTAATTTTTTTTTAATGTAGTTTGTCTTCCCCAGTCCATTAAGCAAGCAAGGACAACTTTGGCAATGGGTTCTGTTATGTTATGCCCTGAGGTATAAGGTGTGTATCAGAAAATCTCACCACACTAGTCGTGTAAGTCAGATTGTGGGAATGCTGAAACACGAAGGGAGGGGACCCCACTATTTGCAGAAGGGAGGAGTGCTCATCAGAGGCACAGAATCTCCAGCCTTTGCTGCTTGTAGCAAAGCTACAAGAAAAGCCCAATCACGCCTGTAATCCCAGCACTTTGGGAAGCTGAGGCGGGTGGATCACCTGAGGTGGGGAGTTTGAGACCAGCCTGACCAACATGGAGAAACCCCATCTCTACTAAAGACACAAAAATTGGCCAGGCGTGGTGGTGCACGACTGTAATCCCAGCTACTCGGGAGGCTGAGGCAGGAGAATGGCTTGAACCCGGGAGGCGGAAGTTGCAGTGAGGCAAGATCGTGCCATTGCACTCCAGTCTGGGAAACAGGAGTGAAATTCCAACTCAAAAAAAAAAAAAGAAGTCAGAGCAGGCTGGGTGCGGTGGCTCATGCCTGTAATCTCAGCACTCGAGGAGGCCGAGGCAGGTGGATCACAAGGTCAGGGGTTCAAGACCAGCCTGACCAAGACAGTGAAACCCCGTCTCTACTAAAAATACAAAAATCAGCCAGGCATGATGGCAGGCACCTGTAATCCCAGTTACCTGGGAGACTGAGGCAGGAGAATTACTGGAGGTGGAGATTGCAGCGAGCCAAGATTGTGCCACTGCACTCTAGCCTGGGCAACAGAGCAAGACTTCATCTCAAAAAAAAAAAAAAAAAAAAAGAAGAGCATACAAGTGCTGGGTGAAGTGCCTGACACATAGGGCCAAATAAATGTTAACCATTCCAATCATCATCATAATCATTCTGAAATTTTCAAGATGTTTCTCAGACTTTATTCTGCCATTGTGTATAAAAGTATCAAGTTTATAAAAGAAGACTATTCATGTGCATATTTCAAAGCCAATCTCATCTGCTCACTTTTGATTAATTCCTTTGTTGGGGTAAAAAATTACACAAAAATTGAGTTCATTTTAGATAAAAGCATTTTTCTCTCTAAAATGTTATTTAAGCAGCATGTGTATGATGTCTTTTAAGTTTTATATTTTTTACTCTGAAAAACAAAAGAACCCAAAACACTAACATTTGCTTCTTCAAAGTTCCATGAATCTGTCTTCACAAGGCACATGAAATATTTATGTTCCTTTACTTCCACCACCAAAATCAATATGCCATTTGGAAGAAATGGCCAAGGTCAGACATCAGGTTTCCATCTACAATACAGGGTTACCAAACCTGCTTAGAATGAGATGATTCTACAGTCCAAATCTCATTTGGTATCCTTTGGCCCATCCTTACTCAAGTCACAGAATAAAGTATTTTTTAAAAAGATTTTATGAGAACAAAAGTTCTGTTTTCTACACTCTAACAAGCCAGAGAGATTTACCCTAATTAAACTGCAAGTCTTCTGAGAGTGGCTGAAAACAACATAAATGCTATATGTGTGAAACTAGGAGGTTGTACTCATTCAGAAAAAGGAAAGGAGGGCCCAGCCAGGATTGGTGGTGAGCACCTATAATTCCAGATGCTCTGGAAGCTCAGGTAGAAAGACCACTTGAGCCCAGGAGATCAAGACCAGCCTGGGCAACATAGCAAAACCCCATCTCAAAAAGAAAAAAAAAAAAAAAAAAAAAAACAGAACGAACGAAATAGCAGGCGGGTCCCCATAAAAATTGAGGTGTGGACCGTGAAGTTGCACCACAGCTG
>CAUYLG010029874.1:0-10977 GCA_963573385.1 Cacajao melanocephalus | reverse complement strand
TTTGTAGGGACATGGATGAATCTGGAAACCATCATTCTCAGCAAACTGACACAAGAACAGTAAATCAAACACCGCATGTTCTCACTCATAGGCAGGTGTTGAACAATGAGAACACATGGACACAGGGAGGGGAGCATCACAGACTGGGGTCTGTGGTGGGGGGGAACTAGGGGAGGGACAGTGTGGGATGGGGAGTTGGGGAGGGATAACATGGGGAGAAATGTCAGATATAGGTGATGGGGAGGAAGGCAGCAAGCCAAATTTCCATGTATGTACCTATGCAACGATTTTGCATGTTCTTCACATGTACCTGAAACCTAAAACACAATAAAATATATATTTTTAAAAATGGACAAGTCTTTAGCAAACGCTTGATCAAAAAGATGTACAAGGTAAGCACATGAAAAATGCAGATGAAAAATATGTACATGAAAATATGTTTAACATCTTCCATTTGAAAAATGCAAATTAAAACTATAATGAGATACTACCACACAATTGTTGCATTTACAAAAGCTTACAATATCATGTGCTGTTGAAGACGCAGAGCAACTGCAACTCTCATACGTTGCTGGTGGGAATGTAAAATTGTATAGCTGTGCTGAAAGTCTGAGGATTACACATACAATTACCGTATGGCCCATCAATTCTACTTCTAAATATAGAATTTGTGTTGATTAGTATTAAGTGTCAACTTGATTCGATTGAAGGAACAAAGTATTGTTTGTGAGTGTGTCTGTGAGGGTGTTGCCAAAAGAGATTAACATTTGAGTCAGTGGACAAGGAGAGGCAGACTCACCCTCAATGTGAGTGGGCACCATACAATCAACTTCCAGCACAGCTAGAATAAAGCAAGCAGAAGAGAGGAGAGGCTGACTTGCTGAATCTTCTGGCCTTCATCTTTCTCTTGTGCTGGATGCTTCCCACCCTCAAACATCAGAGTCCAAGTTCTTTGGATTTTGGACTCTTGGACTTACACCAGTGACTCTCAGGCCCTCTGCCATAGACTAAAGGCTGCACTGCTGGCTTCTCTACTTTTGAGATTTGGGGACTCAGGCGGAGCCACTTCCTGCTTCCTTGCTCCTCAGCTTGTAGACGGCCTGTTGTGGGACTTCACTTTTGTGATCCTATGGTTTAAATCTCCTTAGTAAACTCCATTTTATATATACATATATCCTATTAGTTCTGTCCCTCCAGAGAACGCTAATACATGTTCCAAAAAAAAGTACGTGAACAAGATTTATAACACCTTTATTCATAATCATGTTAAAACTGGAAACCACCAAAATGCCCTTTAATAGGTGAATGGGTAAAAAAAAAACTGGTTCATTTATATAATGGAAGACTACTCAAAAATGAAAAGCAATGGATACTCAGAAATGAAAAGTTGTGGATAACACATAAAAATCTGAAAGGCAGTATACTAAGTGAATAAAGCCAGTATCAAAATGTTATATCCTGTGTAGTTCCATTTCAAATAACACTCTGAAAAAGATTAAACTATAGGAAGAGAGAAAATAATGATAGTTGCCAAAGATTAACTCAGAGGAGAATGATTGACTATGACTACAAAATTACAGCAAGAAAGAATTTTTGGAGATGAGGGAAGTATTTCCTATGCCTACCATATTGGTATTATTAAAATCAATCAGTAAATCTAGAGAAACCCACAAAAACACACACCAAAAATAATTTTACTGTATGCTAATAAAAAATGTATATTCCACATATATGAGGACATTAAGATGCTCTGCTTGTCATATTTTTCAGTCAGTACATTGAGAAAGAGTAACCACCATCTCTACACATTTCCAGTTTCCATGTGAACAAAGACATTCAAAAAAACAGGGAGAAAAAAAAGAAAACATGAACCACTATTTAATGCTTCAGCCAGAATGGTATACATATCATTTCTGCTAATATGTTCTTAAAAAAAAACTCACATAGCCATATCTAGCTCTGAGGCATTGGGAAATATAATACAATCTTGTCACTGCAAGAAGAGCTGGATTATTAACAACCTTAATCACTACCATGCTGGCTAAATAGTTTAAAAATTCTTTAGTGGAAGGGCTAAAGGCAAATATTCTACTACACTCTATTAGTCCCCAAGTTATGTTTCCTTTACTTTGCCTCTATTTGGAAATGGTAATGCAGAGCTATCCGGCCATTTCCCAGAAGTGCAAATGCACGTTAATACTTTTTGTAAGAAGAATTGGTACTTTGTGATGAGAAGGAAATGTTTGGTCAAGCTTGACAACGGCATTAAAATAATAATTCGTCTAGGGTAGGAACAATCTCAACCAGGCCATAAAAATCTCCTCTTTTATTAACTGAAAATGAGTATTTGCTAGAACACAGAACTACTGATATAATAAAACTGAAAATAATTAGAAAAAAATTAAACACTATTTAGTTATGGAGGTTAATCAATATTTTATGTTATCATATAATTACAATGATTGAATATTAAAAGTTGAATGGTGCTTGAAAAGTTATAAGTAGTTTTATCTATATAAATTCATAATGATAAATCAGTTTTTTTCTTTATGAGAAGAAAAAATTAGATTATTTAAAACCAGACATCTTTGAAGATTTTGACTCCTAAGCCTCCCTTTCCTTGATAGCCTTATAGAAATATCTTTTCAATTTGGGTGCAATAAAAATTCTCTTTTTGGTAATGTATTTATTTTAATTTTCCATTGATATTTACCAATTAGCCATCTTTGGCTTCAGAATAATAGTATTTATGATCTGTAAACTAAAAAACAAATCAATCTCTTTTCCTCTTTCCTATTCTAATGCCTTGCGATTTTATAAAGAATTTTGTAGTAAATGCAATTGAGAGATTACAAAGAGATGTGGGAGAAACATGCATATCATAGAACTGTTAGTCTTTTATAAGTAACAATTAAAAGAGATCACAAAAATGCATGAAAACTTTTAATAGAATTTAATTATCTTGTTATATCTTACATACAAATAAAACATTTTTAAAATGATTTCCCTGTAGGCTTTGAACAAACTAGCATTACAGAAAATTTACAAAAGTCTTTCTTTGTAGATACCAACACCATGAAATTGCACTGGACAACAAGGGGTGATGAGTTTTCTCAAGTACTATATAAAACCACTCACCTGAAACACAGTAGCAAAATTTAGCTTTGCATCAAACAATGTTCCATTTATGTCTTTTTCTTTGTCTGCAAGATTTATTTTTTAGAGTATGACAGTTTTTGCTTTTTTAAAAAATACACATTTTATTGCGTTTTAGGTTTTGGGGTACATGTGAAGAATATGCAAGATTGTTGCATAGCTACATACACAGCAATGTGGTTTGCTGCCTTCCTCCCTTTCACCTATATCTGACATGTCTCCCCATGTTATCCCCCCTAACTCCCACCCCCCACAGTCCCTCCTGTAGTTCCCCCCCACAGACCCCAGTGTGTGATTCTCCCCTCCCTGTGTCCATGTGTTCTCATTGTTCAACACCCACCTATGAGTGAGAACATCTGGTGTTTGATTTTCTGTTCTTGTGTTGGTTTGCTGAGAACAATGGTTTCCAGGTTCATCCATGCCCCTACAAAGGACACGAACTCATCATTTTTATGGCTGCATAGTATTCCATGGTGTATATGTGCCACATTTTCCCTGTCCAGTTTATCATCAATGGGCATTTGGGTTGGTTCCAAGTCTTTGCTATTGTAAACAGTGCTGCAGTGAACATTCGTGTGCATGTGTCCTTATAATAGAACGATTTATAATCCTTTGGATATATACCCAGTAATGGGATTTTTGCTTTACAAAATGTTGCTTTTCTGTCTCCAAATTAAACTTTAAATGACATCCTATGGAAAATTAACTTCTTGAAAAAGAGTCCCAGACAATGTTTTTCTTTACTGTTGTTTATCTGATATCACCGTGGTGTATTACTACTAAAATAAGAATCATCCATCGACATGAAATAACCAATTAATATTTATAATACTGGCCATATTGGTCAATTATTGCTTTTTTATTAAAGATCAAAATCATCCAGTTTAGATACTATAGAAAGCACACAATTCACAAGGAACAAATCCCAAATATAATGCTAAAGACATTTGTTCTGTATCATCACTTGAAAATATTAGAAGCAAGAGGCTCCAAAGTCCATTAGGACAAAGACCAGAAGAATGATTATGTGTGCTGGTTAATGAAATACTTTAATCCCTGTTCTTTCCTTTATATTGAGCTACTTGGTTCTGCTAGTATCATCAAGTTCCCCAGCAATAACACCAATTCTAGCAGCTGATTTCAAATCCCTACTCTTCTCTCGTATGCTGACCCCTGCCACCATTGGCGGAACTTTATAGCTTACTCAGGCTAAGCTGTATGGCTATCAGCTCACATGACTCGTAAACACTACTGATGAAATTCCAACAGTGAGCCAGGCACAGCAGAGCTCATAGCCTCAAAAGTCAAAAATAGTACCAGCCAAAACTTGCAGGAAATTGCTGCAATCAAGATTAGAAATAATGCTCTTTACCTATGAACTAAACTGATTGCACAGCATGTGCTTCATCTTAAAAATACAGATGAATTTTAAACATATCTCATAAACAGACGTTTTGGTATTTTCATTTAAAGTACTCAACTACTTTCTATGTAGGCCACCTATATATGTTTCTATAAACTCTTGACAAAATATTTCTTTAGATCTCAGGCTTTACACCTACGAAATGTGAATGAATGATAATCCTTTAAATTCTTTCTTGCATTAATATTTTTTAATTCTATGCCATTTTATTGTTCTCAAAAGATGTGGAGTGAGAACTCAGTCCAACCTCCAATTATTCAAAGTATAGTATGACAAAAATCTAACTCGATAAGTCCTTTATTTATCACGAACCATAAATTATATAAAATTGAAGAGAAGTTAGAAAAAAGATAAAAACCATAGATATTATGTAAATGATACAGTTTATTTACTTTTATTGCAATAAACTTAACAGATTTTGATGAACAACTGGCACAGATCTATAACCATGGCCAGACAGAATGGCTTAAGACTAATAATTCTTTCCACCAGCACCACCAAAAAAAAATATATCATTTTGGGTAGGTTTCATTAAATTTTTACCTAATTTAACAACAAGACAAACTTACTAATTAATGAATCTAGGGATCTATTCTATAACTGTTTCACCTTGGAAGTTTTGACAAGATACCATATAGTTCAGATTTTGTGGGTGTTCTTCCTTATGTGCTCTCCTTTTACTCTCCAGCCCCACCACCCTCCCACACTCCCATCCTTCCTCTCTCTCTCTCCACGTCTCTTTCTTTGTTTCATTCACTATTAGAAATTAAAAATGACTAAATTATATATGAAGGTATTGAACAATGTCTGTTTTACATAAGAGTTTGCATTCAACTTTTGGCACACAAAGTAGGTAACGAATATGTATTTGCTGACCGAGGGAGGTATCTACTACCTAGTTCTCTGTGGGTGTTTTTAAAAACAAACAAAAGCTTTAGACTGCTTATCAATATAGTTTCAGTTCACCCCTATGTGGGAAAAAGATATATTTTTATTTATGGGTATGTAATTATTTGGTCTTTCAAATTTCAAAATCTCTTATAAAGCCTACCTCTAACACAGTTTATTTTTAAAGAACATTTTTATTCATTTAAATAAACATTGAACGTTTGTACTTCACATCTTGCCAAAACATAGAATTTTACTAATGCCCAACAATAACAAAAATTCAGATATAAACCTCAGTGTTTATAAAATGTCATCTAAAAATAGGTTGTGATCTTACCTTTTATCAGAGGACAAAAGCTCAGAATATGGGTTGAGTTTGACCAACAGTTACTTTGTTTGTTTTAGATTACACATTGTTTAAAATATTTTAAGCTAACATTCAAAAATTGGGAAAGTTTACAAAAATGCCTTTTTTGGCCAGGCGCAGTGGCTCAGGCCTGTAATCCCAGCACTTTGGGAGGCCGAGACGGGCGGATCACGAGGTCAGGAGATCGAGACCATCCTGGCCAACATAGTGAAACCCATCTCTACTAAAACTACAAAAACAAAAATTAGCTGGGCGTGGTGGCGCACACCTGTAGTCGCAGCTACTTGGGAGGCTGAGGCAGGAGAATTGCTTGAATGCGGGAGAGGGATGTTGCAGTGAGACGGCGCCACTGCACTCCAGCCTGGCGCCTGGTGACAGAGCGAGACTCTGTCTCAAAAAAAAAGAAAAAAAAAAGCCTTTGTTTGTGTTACTAAGAAATTTGATCCTTATTTTCATATTAGAAACTATTATCCAACTTAGGCAATTATAATTCCTTCCTTAAACAAAGCTGGGTAAAAAGAGACAGACAGAGGAATGAAAGGAAGAAGAAAAAATACAAGAACTGTTTCAATAAACTATACTTTTCTAAACTGGAATTTCTTCTACATTAATAGCTGTATTAACCTTCTTTCTTAATTATCAGTATTTGTATTTTCTCCTTACAAACAAAATCTATAATAGTTAGTGATTTATAAGTTTATTGCATTTAAAATAGAAACCAAATCTTCAAAGTCAACTATTTCATTTCTCTTTTATTAATGTTTCAAATTTTATCTTTATTACATTTAGAATGCCTGGATGTGAACCCCAGCTCTCACATACTAGATATTTTACTTTGTCAAGATATTCTTTATACCCTTTCTCTTAAATAGAAAATGATTATAATGGTGCTGACTTTGTAGGACTATTAAGCATATTCAATAAGTTATACTTGTAAAGAACTTAGTACAATCATGGCATTAGTACTTGTTATGGATTGAATGTTTGAGTTCTCTCAAATTTCAAATGTTAAAACTCTGACCTCCATTGTGGTGCTATTGGTAGGTAGAACCTTTGGGAGGTAATTAGATTTAGATGAGGTTATGAGGTTGGAAACCAATGATGAGATTCATGTCCTTGTAAGACAAGGAAGACATTAGACTCTGTCTCCACCAGGTGAAAATACAGTAAGAATGCAACCACAGGCAAACCAAGAGGAGGGCCTTCACCAGATACTGAATCTACCAACACCTTGATTTTGAATTTCCCTTCCTCCAGAAATACTATAAGTAAATGTTTGTCATTTAAGCCACTTAGTCTATGGTGATTTGTATTATAGTTCAAGCTACGACAGTGCTCAATAAATGTTAATGATTAATATTTTTGTCTCATATTCTGCTTGAATGGCTCATGACTGTCCAATGTTATTGGGTACCATTTGAAACTACAGGATGTTTTACTTTTAAAATTCAATACTTTTAAATACTATACCTTTAAATGTTTTTTCTCTTCAGTATACCAGTTAACTGTATTATATATATTTTCTTTGTGCCTCTTATCTCTCCTCTTAATGTTTTTAATAATTTCATTTTTTCTCTTTGTTCGTAAGACACCCTTTCCAGCTTATATTCTCTCATCTGATTTTTTAAAATTTATTAAACAGAATTATTGTGCTGTTTTCTTGTTCTTTTATTATTTTAAAAATGTGCTAGTGCATTTCCTTGTTATATTCAAATTTTCTCTTATCATATCATAGCTCATTTTTTATTTCACATAACTCATGTTTTATTTCTGTTACAGCATTCAGAAGATGTTCTTCAAAACTTATTTGTGTTACCTGGGGTAGTTTTATTTCAACAGCATGTTCATCCTCTGACAGCAGTTAGTTCCCAGTGCCCAAAGAGGCTTCAATGTGTTATTTACATATATGCTTACTCTGTCCCTTATAATTCCAGACAATGAATTCCTCTTTATTTCAGAAAAAAAATAACTTGCATCAGAATAATTTTCTCACAAAGCACATAGTCACAAATACTGATTTTGATATTCTTATGTTCATGTTTTCCACAAAGACCAAAGAGTTTTTAAACAAACTAATACCTGTGCTTTTCCCTTAGCTGGCCTCTAAACATTGCTTTTTCATTTGAATCAATGTTAGCCGGATGTCACTATGCTTTTCTTTACTGCTTCCTGTACCAATAGAGTTTATTCATTTAGAGGGCAGCTCCAATTCCACTTAATTAAGTTCTATTTGCTCATCTTTGTAATGAATTTAGCAATAAGTTTTTCAATAATTTTAGCATACATTTGTCACTATTTCTAGGCTCGATGTTGATAACTTCATTTTCCTCTTTTAGTTTATTATATTTGACACTATTCAGTTTTGGAAAGGCTAGATGAGAGAACAGAGCAGTTTGCTTTTATGTCACTATCTTCCTAAAGACTCTTGATAATGGTCTCAAATTCAATGAGTCTCAAAATACGTAATCAGAGTGTTACCAGAAATCTTTTTATAAATACATGTGTTTTGGCAGAGCCCACACTACAAATGAGAATATTCATACCTGAGTTCAGAGCACATATAACTAGGTATAAAAAAAAGTCTTCACCAGAATTTCTCTTAGGAGCTATACATTTTTAATAAAGAAGAAACACTTTCATTACCTACTAAAGTTACATTAACTACTAAAGACCATGGAAAAGACCTCAAGAGTATGCTCAGACTTCAAAATGCAATGACTGTTTCTTCTATCCCATGCCAGACACAAGAAGACAAATTTATCTTGAGGAGAAGAAACATTTTAATGAGTGGTTAGTGGAATAGAGGGTAAATAAAAGAAGGAGCATTATAAGACATGACACTTCCCCTGAATCTCATATGCAATAAACCAATAAGGTAATAGAACATTTAATGAGAAAGAGAGGGAAGTCAACATGTAACAACTCAAGATGCAGAGAAAAGAAGAAAAGAATAAAATAGAAACCTTTAAATGTTTGCGGAAACTATGGGAAAGATTTTGAATATTGGTAGGTCATAAAACTAGGAAATTTAATCAAATTTACACATAAAGGTCGTGTCCCTGTTTAAATATAGATTCTGAAGCCAGATTACTTATGTTCAAATTTTGACTCTGTCATTTATTAGCTTTGGCAAATAACTTAAATGAAAATTTAAAGAAGCCACATACGTATGTTGAGGGAAAGCATTCCAGGTAGAGAAAACAGCAAATGCAAAAGCCCAAAAAGTAGAAAACTGAGGCCAGAGTAAAATGAATGAGTGGGATTAGTAGGAGAGAAGGACAGATAAGTAAAAGGAGTATAGATGAATGAGGGCCTTGCAGGAAATTTTTTAAAGTTTGACTTTTACTCAGATGGAGAGGACAATCATTCAAAATGTCTTGAACAAAGGGATGTTGTGACCTGTCTTATATTTTTCAAAGATCACTCTGTCTACTTAGTTGATAATAGTCAACACAATCAGGAAAGTAAGAGTACAGCTAGAAAACAATTATAATAAACAAGGAGAGAAAATGGCTGCCTGGTTAAGGGTACAGTGCTAGCATCTAATGTGTTGAAAGTATTCGGATGTGCCAGGCACCGTGGCTCATGCCTGTAGTCCTAGCACTTTGGGAGGCTGAGGCAGGCAGATCACCTGAGGTCGGGAGCTCGAGACCAGCCTGACCAACATGTAGAAACTCTGTCTTTATTAATAAAATACAAAATTAGCTGGGTGTGGTGGCGCATGCCTGTAGTCCCAGCTACTCGGAAGGCTGAGGCAGGAGAATAACTTGAACCTGGGAGGTGGAGGGTGTGATGAGCCAAGATTTTACCATTGCACTCCAGCCTGGGCAACAAGAGTGAAACTCCATCTCAAAAAAAAAAAAAAAAAAAAAAAAAAAAGGCGGGGCACGGCTCATGTAATCCCAACACTTTGGGAGGCCGAGATGGGCAGATCATGAGGTCAGGAGATCAAGACCATCCTGGCCAACATGGTGAAACCCCATCTCTACTGAAAATACAAAAAATTAGCCAGGCATGGTGGGACGCACCTGTAGTTCCAGCAACTCAGGAGGCCGACGCAGGAGAATTGCTTGCACCTGGGAGGCAGAGGCTGCAGTGAGTCAAGATGACGCCACTGCACTCCAGCCTGGGTGACAGAGTGAGACTCCCTCTCAAAAAGGAAAAAAAAGTAGTAGAGGTAAAGCTAAGATTTAAGCATGGGCTTAACATACAACTTAGAAAAGAATATTCATTCATTCAACAAGTACTTATTCTGCATCTACCAAGGTTGGAAACAATAATGGTTAGCATTCTTCTACATCCCAATATACCCTATTTTTATTCTTGCCACCCTTCAGGGCCCCTATCTATAAAATGGAACTAATAACTACTGTCATAGAGGTGTAAGGGATTAAATATGGCAAACTAAACTTTAAAGTGTCCTGTGCTCAAATAAAGTAACAGACCAAAGGTTTTCAGAATAGCATGTTTAAAAAAAAAAAAAAAGGCTGGGCATGGTGGCTCTCGCTTGTAATCCCAGCACTTCGGGAGGCTGAGGCAGGCAGATCGCCTAAGGGCAGGAGTTTGAGACCAGCCTGGCCAACATGGTGAAACCTCGTCTCTACTAAAATTACACAAATTAGCTGGGACTGGTGGCGGGCACCTGTAATCCTAGCTGCTTGGGAGTCTGAGGCAGGAGAATTGCTTGAACCTGGGAGGCGAAGGTTGCAGTGAGCCAAGACCGTGCCATTGCACTCCAGCCTGGGTATCAAGAGCGAAACTGTCTCAAACCAAAAAAAGCCTTAAGATGTAACAATATATATAGTATGCGAATATTTATCCCTAGACAGGAAGCAGCCTATAACATCTCTGTATCCCTCAAGGTACTTAGAATATTGCCTTTCATCGAACAAGGGCTCAGTAAAAACAACTTTTTGTCGAAGGTATGGAGTACTGTAGTTATTTTAATAATCTGGCAAAGAAGAAAGAATGTATAACAGGAACTAATATTTACTGCTGCCTGTTATGTACCAAGTACTATGTTAGGTACTTCACCTATGTTATTTAGTTGAATTTTCACAGCCACCTTATGAGGTATGTGTTAACCAAAAAACCAGGAGTGGATTTTCGTTTTCCAAGAATCAGAACACAATAAATCTAAACT
>CAUYLG010029872.1:0-13747 GCA_963573385.1 Cacajao melanocephalus | reverse complement strand
TTCTGAAGCCTGATTCTGTCATTTCATCACACTCATTCTCCATCCAGCCTTGTTCCCTTGCTGGTGAGGAGTTGTGATCCCTTGTAGGAGGAGAGGTGTTCTGGTTTCGGGTGTTTTCATCCTTTTTGCGCTGGTTTCTTCTCATCGTTGTGGATTTATCCACCTGTCGTCTTTGTAGTTGCTGACTTTCAGATTGGGTCTCTGTGTGAACATCCGGTTTGTTGATGATGAAGTTATTTCTGTTTCTTAATTTTCCTTCTAACAGTCTGGCCCCTCTGCTGTAGGACTGCTGAGGTCCACTCCAGGCCCTGCTTGCCTGGGGATCACCTGCAGCAGTGCAAAACAGTAAGGGTTGCTACCAGTTTCTTCTTCTGCTATCTTTGTCCCAGAGGATACCTGCCAAATGTCAGTCTGATCTCTCCTGTATGAGGTGACTCTTTGGATATACGGGGGTCAGGGAGCTGCTTGAGGAGACAGTCTGTCCTTTATAGGAGCTCAAGTGCGGAACTGCGAGCTCCGTTGTTCATTCAGAGCTGCTGGGCAGGTATGTTTAAGTCTGCTGCAGCAGGACTCATAAACCCCTTCTTATTTCCCAGGTGTTCTGTCCCAGGGAGTTAGGGCTTTATTTATGAGTTTCCATTGTGCTGCTGTCTCTTTTTTTCAGGGCTGCCCTGCCCAGCAAGGAGGCAGCCTAGTCACTGTCTGCCTGCCTAGGCTTTGCTGGGCTGCTGTGGGCTCTGCCCAGCTGCTGTGTGAACTTCCTTGCAGTCCTGTTTATATGGGTGTCATTAGAACTGCCTCGGCAGTGGTGGTTCACCTCTGTAATGGTGGACTCTCTGTAATGGCGGGTTGCCTCGGCAACGGTGAGTTGCCTTGGTAACGGCAAGCTGCCTCAGCAATGGCGGACTGCCTCCGTAGTGGTGAAGTGCCTTGGTAATGGCGGACGCCCCTCCCCCACAAAGCTGGACCATCCCCGGTTCAGCTGTGCTTGCTGTGAAACTCTCAACCCTGAGTGTTTCCAATTGCTGGTTTTTTTTTTTTTATGGGGGTGGGACCAGCTGAGCCTGATCACCTGGCTCCCTGCCTCAGAGCCTTTTTTGTTTTGTTGAACGATCTCCTCTCTCCCAGGTGTTCCAGTCGCCTGATGAAAAGGCACCGGGATCTGTGTGATTTCCCGTGTGGCAACCCACTGTGCCGGCTGAAACAGCTGCGCTGATATTCGTGGTGCTTTTTTGCCTGGGAATCTCCTGGCCTGGCTCCCTGTTTCAGACCCCTTTTGAATCAGATGAATGGGCGATTCTGCCTTCCAGAAGCTCCACTTGCCAGCTAGAAGGGAGACCCAGACTAGTATATTTTGTACGGCGAACTGCCACGCCGGGGCGCCGGCAAAACAGCCGCGCTGGCCAAAGGAGCTGCGCTGGCGACCCGTAGGGCTCCTCTGCCTGGGAATCTCCTAGTCTTTGGGCAATAAAAATCCATCTGGAAATGCGGCATCCACTCACCCTCTGCACTTTTACTGGGAGCTGCAATCCTGAGCTGTTCCTAATCGGCCATCTTGGATCCGTCGGAGCCCTTACTTTTTATGGCTTAATAATATTCCATTGTATATGCATACCACATTTTATTTATTCATTTTTCAACAATGAATATTTTGTTTGACTGCAGTTAATAGCGCTACAGTGAACATAGGAATGCAAATACCTCTTCAAAATTCTGATTTCAATTCTTTTGAAAAAAATACCCAGAAGTGGGATTGCTGAATCATATTGTAATTCTATTTTTAACTTTTTGATGATTTCTCTGCTGTTTTCTATACTGGCTGCACCATTTTACATTTCAACTAACATCCTTGCCAACACTTACTATATTTTGTTATTTTTTTTTATTATAGCCATCCTAACAGGTATGAGGTGGCATTTCATTGTGACCTTGATTTGCATTTCCCTGATTAGTGATGTTGAGCATTTTTTTCATAAATCTGTGACCATTTTTATATATTCTTTGAAGTAATATCTATTCAAGTCTTTTGCACATTTTAAAATCAGTTTTTTGGCTATTGAGCTGTAGTTATTTTTCTCTCCTTTTAATCTCAGTCTAGTTAGAAGTTTGTCAATTTTCATTGTTTTTGTAGAAAACAACCATTTGGTTGAATTTTTTCTATTTTTTTATTGTATATTTTTTTCACATATGTGCTCTAATCTTTATTATTTCTTTTCTTATGAAAACTTTGGTCTTAGTTTGTTCTTTTTCTCTTCTGTTGAAGTATAAAGTTAGGTTGTGTATGTGTGTGTATAGATATATATTATATAAAATATAATGATATGTAGTTATATAAAATATACATTATTATGTTATATATTATGTGTTATATATTTGTATTAGTTCATTCTCATGCTGCTATGAAGAAATACCCAAGACCAGGTAACTTATAAAGGAAAGAAGTTTAACTGACTCACAGTTCCACAAGGCTGGAGAGACCTCAGGAAACTTATAATCATGGTGAAAGGGGAGATAAATATGTCCTTCTTCACATGGTGGCAGCAAAAAGAAGTGCAGAGCAAAGTGGGGAAAAAGCCCTCTTATAAAATCATCAGATCTCCTGAGAACTCACTATCATGAGAACAGAATGGAGGTAACCACCTTCATGATTCAATTACCCTCTCCCACTGAGTCCCTCCCACAACATGTGGGGATTATGGGAATTATGATTCAAGATGAGATTTGAGTGGTGTTACAGCCAAACCATATCAATATTCTAATATATAATGTAATTATATATTATATATAACATATTTTTTCAGTGCAGGTTTTATCACTATACACGTCCATCTTAGTGCTGCTTTTGCTGCATACCATAAGTTTTGATATGTTGTTTCTTTCTTTTCATTTGCCTCAAGATATTTTCTAATTTCTCTTTTTATTTTTTTCTTTGACTCTGGTTGTTCAAGAATGTTGATTAATATTTACATATTGTAAAATGTCCAGTCTTCTTTCTGCTGCTAATTTCTAGTTTTATTCTGTTGTGATCAGAAAAGATACTTGGTATAATTTAAATCCTCTTAAATTTGTTAAGGCTTATCTGTGATCTAACATGATCTATCTTGGAAAGCATTCCATGTGATTTTGAGAAGCATATGTATTCTCCTATGTTGGGTAGAATGTTCTGTAAATGTCCAGTTAGTCAGTAGTGTTGCTCAAGTATACTGTTTTCTTACTGATTTTCTATCTGAATCTTTGATCTATTATTTAAAGTGGGGTATTGCCCTCCATTTCTACCTTTAGTTCTGTCAATCTTTACTTTATATATTAAGTGCTCTAATGCTGTATGCATATACATTTATTGTTATATTTTTCTGTTAGTTGGTACTTTTTTCATTATATAATGTCCTTCTTTGTCTCTTATGACAGTTTTTGATGATGTCTATTTTGTGTAATATGACTGTAACCACTCCTGCTCTATTTTGGTTACAATTTGCATAGAATGTCTTTTTTCATCCCTTCATTTTCAGCTTATGTGTGTCTTAAATGTAAAGTGAGTCTCTTGTAGACAGCATATAGTTAGTTATAGGAGATCGGTCATAATGGTTGGAGAAATTTTAGAAAACGAATGTAAAGTGAGTCTCTTATAGACATCATATAGTTGTAGGAGATTGTTCATAATGGTGGGAGAAATTTTAGAAAACACAAATCTTCTTGGAAGGCCAGAAGGTTTTGCAAAAGTCTTGGAAGAAGGTTATGCTGAAAGCAGCCTAATCCTATTACCTTGAACTAATAGTGAAAAGCAAATATCAAGGAACTATAGAGGGGTTTATCTAAACAGCTTGTTTACTCATGTGGTCCTAAAACCGACCTTTGATCATCCACTGGCGCATGACTGCTCTCGACTCAGGAGGTTAGCAATATTAATTACCCTCTAATGGTGTTTACTTGAGACCGTTATTATTTAATCTGTATTAAATAAATGTAAAGGCCACTGGCTTATAAGAGCCACTCCTGACTCTGGGAGAGGTCCCCTGGCCACACTGACTAGCAAGCCTGTGTCAGTGTATGTTTTTCATCTGTCTCTCAGTTAAGTCTGCCAATCAGACTCAACATATAGTTAGATTTTGCTTTTTTAAAATTCTTTCAGCCACTCTATATATTTTTATTGGAGAATGTAATTTATTTGCTTTTAAAGTAATTATTTATAGAGAATAACATTATTGTTATGTTGATAATTATTTTCTGTCTGACTGTAGTTCTTTTGTTTTTCTTTTCATGTCCTGTTTTCTTCCTTGGTGTTTTATTTCTTTGGTATAGCCTCTTTTGTATTTTCTTTGCAGTTACCATCAAGTTTTTCTAAAATATCTTGTAGTTGTGATAGTCTATTTTATGGAGATAACAACTTATCTTCAATAGCATACAAAACTTTACACTTTTAATTTTTTCCCATCTATTAATGTCACAATTTCTATATTTTTATATTGTATATCAACATGTTTTATGTTGTAATTATTTTAATACTTTTTTCTTTTAATTTTTATAGTAGAATTAAAAGTGATTTACCCATCACTATTACAGTATTACAGTGTTTTGTATTTGCCTATATATTTACCATTACCAGTGAGGTTTGTACTGACATAAGCTTTCATATTGCTGTTAGCATCTTTTAATTTCAACCTAAAGAATTCTCTCTGTATTTTTTTAGAGGCAAGTATAGTTGCGATGACCTGTCTCAGCTTTTATCTGGGGAACTATTTATCTTTCTTTCATTTTGAAGAACATTTTTCCTGGGCATATCATTATTGTTTGGCAGTTCTTTTAGCATTTTGAATATATCATATTGATCCCTTTTGGCCTGTAAGATTTCTACTAGGAAATCTGCTAATCATCTTATGAAGATTCCCTTGCATGTGACCTGTCACTTCTCTCTTGATACTTTAAAAGTGTTCTCTTTGACTTTTGAAAATTTAATTATAATGTGTCTCAGAACAGAATTTCTTAGGTTTATCTTACTTGGAATTTTGTGAACCTTCCAGAGATGGATATCCATTTCCTCCCCTTGGTTTGGGAAGTTTTCAGTCATTATTTGTTTGTATAAACTCTCTAGTCCTTTCTCTTGCTCTTCTCCTCCAATATTTCCATAATATGTGTGTTGTCTTGCTTGATAATGTCTTATAAGTCCTGCAAGCATTCATCATTCCTTTTTTTTTATTTTGCTCTTCTGACTGGAGAATTTCCAAGGACTTGTTTTTAAGTTTGCTGATCCTTTCTTCTACTCTCTCTAGTTTGCGTTTAATCCCCTCTAGTAAATTTTTCAGTTTAGTTAGTGTATTCTTAAGCTTCAAGATTTTTGTTTGGTGCATGTAAAATAAATTTTGTCTCTGTTAAAATCTCACTTTATTTGTGCATTGTTCTGACTTCTTTGAATATCTTTATGATGATTATTTTGAATTATTTGTCAGGTAATTATATATTTCTGTTTCATTAAGGTCAGTTTGTAGAGATTTATCTTGTTCTTTCGTTTGGAATATAATTCCCTATTTCTTCATTCTCCTTGAATTTTTTATTTGTGCCCTTGAATTAGAGAAAACGACCATCTTTCTAAGTTTTCATAGACTGCTCTTGCACAGAAGACCCTTGTTAATCAGCTCAACCAGAGAATGTGTAGGTCTCTCAAATGTCTGTGGTAGTCCAATACACAGTCTTTATTTTTAACAGCTCCCAGGTCTCAAGAGTATGCTGTGTAGCATCATTGCTTCAAGATAGGTGTAACGAAAACAAAACCTCCCTTCTGTAGCTCCTTGAAAAACTGGAAAGTTGGACATGTAGTTCACCTTTTTTCCTTCCTAGGGAAAAGCTAAAATTTAGTATTTTTAATCAGGTTGCTCTGGGTGAACCAGGAGGAGGAGCTATGGTGAATGCTTGTGTGCTAGTTCCAACTGCTGTCTGTTTTCACTCTTCTCCCAGGCATTGAGCATATGCTGTGTCTTATCAGTGCTCTAAGATAGGTGAGACAGCAGCCAGTTCCTTGGACAGCCCCAGGAAAAATTGAAAAGCTGGATGAATTGCCCAATTCTTTTTCTCTCCAGGTAGAAGCAGCAGGCTAGGGTTTTCTTCCAATAATATAGCATTGTGCTAGGATGGTTTGTGGGAGTGTCTCAAATTTTATTTACCAGCTTCTGTGTGGCTATTTTTCCATTCTCCCAGGGTGTGGTAGTTTCTAAACTTGTTTCTGTAGTTCTCACAATGAAAATTTATCCTTGTATTGCTGAATTGGTATACTCACAAAGGGAAGGAGGGCCCAGGGCTTTCTAATCTGCCATCTTGTTGACTTACATATCCGTTTTTTCAGCCAAATGAAGGTCAAAACTGCTCTCAAAAGCACAACATATATAGGAAAAAAGATTTGTCACATTTGCAACTTATATTGTAGAACACATTGAGCACAGAAAATCTATTGTCCAAAAGCAAAGGTGATCTTCTATTATGAACATGATAAATGTATATTATTAAGAATTGCCAGGCTGGTCATGATGGCTAGTGCCTGTAGCTCTGACTACTTGGAAGTCTGAGGCAGGAGGATCACTTGAGGCCAGGAGTTTGAGTCCAGCCTGGGCAATGTGGCACCCATATCTAAAAGAAATAAAAAACATAAAAACAAATGAATAATAATAATGAAAAAGAATTGCCATATGTTGAGAAATAGAAAATACCTTTTATACTATATGGAAGTATATTTCAACAGTATATTCAAGCACTTAAATTTAGTCCTAAAATATTGCTTTGGTCTTCTTTTAGCTTTTCATCCTAGATCTTATTGTCTAGGCTTTAAATCATCCTACCTGACTCCAACTCATATTTTCCATTTTTATTTTCAAATTTATTTTCAGATTTAAACAAAGTGGATCCAATGTGATTAGTAAAATGTGTGTTCTACATCTTGCAAGGAGTAATTTAATTTTAGGCTATAGTATGGCCACATGCTGAAGTAAGAACTGCCTTGTGTTGAGTTTCTACTCTGTTATGGTTGTCATTCTTGGTGTTTTACTAAGCTTTCTCAATTGATTCCATTGAAACCCTCCAACAACAAAGTACAACATTGTCAACTTCAACTCATATTTGAGGGAACTGAGAATATGAGGGGGAGTTACTTGTCCAAGGTCCAGCAGCCAGTCAGTTACAGAACTAGACTAACAGGCCATTGTCTTCCTGATGTCACCCAGACATCAGTGAGACTGGGAGCCAGTGTGAAGTTACTTGTTCCCACTGAGTGTCTTGTTTTGGGGATGCTTCAAAGAAACTGAGACCCAGGAAACAACTGATGACTAAACTGGAACCAAAAAAATTGTCTCTCTCAAGGTCCCTGAGTTTCAGTTGGAAGGGAAGGTGATTCTGGACCACTGTCTCTTAGGTAGTATTTTCAAAAGATCTCTTAATCCAATGTTGTTTTATTCTGTTGACTAGCCTAAAATATTGTTTGTCCTTATTTGAGGACTTTGGCTTTTCTTCCTCCCTCCCTCCCTCCTTTCAGTTCTTTCCCTTCAATTCTTTCTCTCTTTCTTTTCCTCCCTCCCTTTATCCCTCCCTCCCTCCCTCCCTTCCTTCCTTTCTCTCTCTCTCTCTCTCTCTCTCTCTCTTTCTTTCTTCAATAGTTGTATATATTTATGGGGTATAGTATTTGTATACATTGTAGAAAGCTTAAATCAAGCAAATTGACATATATATCACCTTACTAATTTAACTTTTTTGTGGTGTAAACATTAAAAATCCATTTTTTTAGCAATTTGAAAATTAATATCTGCTCTCTTGCTTCAGCAAAAAGAAGTCTCATGACCTTCTTGCAGAGGGAGACTTCTGGTTTCAATTTATCATTGAAACAAACTGGAAAATCAGTTATGGGAATTCCTACTTTTTAGCACAGAGGGGTTTCCAATCTCCTTCTATGGAGAGATTTCAGAAATTTATGTCTTGAGCAAGTTGAGGAAGAAGGAATGGAGTGCAGTCTCTTCTGTTATTGTTGGAAAAGTCCTCTAACAGAGAGAGACTGCATGGCTGAAATTGTCATGAAACAAGCTGAGGAAGAATGTGCAGTGAGTGCCTGATGTCCTATTCAAGCAAGCATAAATCTCACACCCTCCTTGCAGGGAGATACTTCTGGTCTGAAGTTATTACTGAAAGAAACCAAGGAAGAAGGCTTAAGGTGGGCTCAGTTTTCCTTTTAGCCATGGACATGTTCCCAGCTTCCTTACAGTGAGAGATTCTAAGGGATTTATTGCTGGAGCAAGTAAGAGAAGAAGACACAAGAAATGCCATCACTCCCATTTAGGCTGAAGAAGCTTTCATTTTTATTTGCTATGTAAGCTTCCAGATACTGGCTTCTTGGGAACCAGAGCCATAGATAGCTGCTAGAAAAATATGCAGCTAAACTCTTTCCAGGGGTTAAATTGGAAGCTGGCCTAATCCTAGTGGCTGTGGTTGCTGGACGGGCTCACATGTTGTAAAACCCCCTTTGCTCTTTGTGCCTGAAGTAAATCTTCTGATGCTCTGTTCCTGCTGTTTCTCAAGCAAGGTGGCTTAATAGCCAGATTCTCTGGCAGGGACTGTAAAATTGGGGCACTATGTGTGTGGTACAAACCCCTAACCCTTCAGGAAGAAGCTAGGAATTGGGGATTCCTTCTATGTTATAAGGCACTCTGCTCAGGATGAGGTTAGTGTTCAAGTTTTTTTCCATTTTTTCCACTCGTTTTGATGGGGATATTTTCTCAGTCATCCAGTGTGTAGGAGTCTTTTAACTAGAGTTTGGCTTTCTCTCTTGAAGAGAACTGATCTGTGTGTAGGCGTCTACTCAGTGTGTCTGTGGGAGGAGAGTAGTCAAGAGCCTTCTATTCCACCATTTTGTTGCTGACATCACCCTGAGGACTTTTGCCTTTATATATCTATGTATCATACAGAAACCAGTCTCTTCTGCTGTGTTTATGAGTGTATGTGTGAGTGTGTGTGTGTGTGTGTGTGTGTAAAGATATACTTATGCATGTAACATATAAATAATATATTTGTTTTCCGGGAAAAATACAATCCAGGGTAAAAGTTTTACAGAATAAACATGGATAGTCTTTCCTCCTCTCTGGCCTTTTAGTGAGGAAGTATTTTATGTTTTCTAATCAAGAGAATATATGGATTTGTGGAATTTAAACAGCCAGAGTAAACACGTACGCTATTTTGTAAAACAGCTTTTAATGAAATGTGATTCACATAACTTGACAGAAAGCAAGCTAAGTTTCCATGGTTTCTGCTTGCCATCTTCGTTGTATTTAGCTTCTTTGGCTGCTGACTCAGATGTTTCATCTGAGGTAAAAGTGATCCCAGACATCTCAGGATGATCCTCAAAGCCCTTCTCTGCTTTTGAAAAGAAAAATGAAAGTGCCCTGATAGCCTCTAGAATATGTTTGATGAACTAATTATTAATTGATGGTATTGCCAAAACAAAATAGATTTCAAAAGTCTGGCCCTGTATTCAATAAAGTAAGAATGCTTTCTTTAACTATTTTGCTATTTATTTCTTTACATTACAGAAAAATATATCAGGCCCCAAATGCAGGTTTCTGTAAATAAAAAATCCCTATTATTAAAATTACTATTGGGCTGGATATGGTGGTTCATGCCTGAAATCCAAGCACTTTGAGAGACTGAGGCAGTAAGACTGCTTGAGCCCAGGTATTCAAAACTAGACTGGTCAACATGTTGAAACCCTGACTCCACAAAAAATACAAAAATTAGCTAGGCATGATAGTACATGCCTGTAGTTCCAGCTACTTAAGAGACTGAAGTGAGAGGATCATTTGAGCCCAGGAGGTCGAGGCTGCAATGAGCTTCTACACTTCAGCCTGGGCAACAGAGCAAGATCCTGTCTAAAATAAAATAACAATTAATGTCAATACTGCTTGGCTTATAATTTAAAAAAATACACCATGTAAGTTCTGATTAAAGAAATATAGTAAAAGTAGCTCTGCAACTTTAGATAAGTCAGTTAATCTCCCAGAGCCTCAATTTCCTCATCTGTTACAGAGTGGAGTTGAACTATGTGATCACAAGATCTAGAACAGTGGCTTTTCACCAATGGAATGTAATTAAGATCTATAAAAGTTATACATGGTTTGTGTTATTATTTTTTTCCTATTTCTTTATATAATGTTATGCTGTTAAAGGAGGCATGTCAAAATCCCACATAACCTTTGATAGGATTCCAGAAGATAACCCTTTGCAGTTTCAACCCACATTCCCTTCCATCTTCAATTAAAAAAAGAATTACAAAAAACCCTGAAGTGAAAAGTTAAATTAGAATAATTTTGCTGTGTATAGTTTTTTTTCCCTGTTTCCAGTGTTTTTCTCCTCAATGCGTGTAATTGGAAATTAAATACATTTCTGCTGGTCTTGTGGCCATATGCCTACAATATGTAAAAATACATTTGTGTTTTTTCCCCTCCATTCCTTTTGTTTCCAGTGCTGACTTCTGTCAGAGTGAGCCTTCCAGATTCCCGTGTGCTGGTATCCATGGGCTCCGTCTTGCCAAGTTGCCATTCTCTAGTGTCACACCTTACTGCCTTTAACGATTGCCCTTGCTGTGGGAAGTGTGGTGTTTCCAAGCCTCCTCCCTTCTTGGGCTGCAAGGCGAAACCCAGCCAATGTGTGTGTTCAAACAGGAACTAGAACTCTTGTACTTTTCTGTCACTCATGAGGGCCCAAACCTGTTACCACAGCTGCCCTTCTCATTCTTTTCATCTGCATGTCCTCCCCACCTGCCTTGGGCTGTCACCAGAAGCAGGGGTAGTGAGAGTCCTGAAGAGAGGAATTGAGGAAAGAGGTGCTTTCTCCTTCTAAATGATAAGAAATAAGGGTCCATGGTACTCCTAGGGGTCATCTTTGCTGCTGTGATATGTGAAATCTGTTCACATAGAAATTACCCTGTTGGATCTGGACAAAGTCAATTGAAAACCTTCTGGAATGGATTCACAGTTCTAGATGCCATTAATAATATTTGTGATTCATGGGAGGTCATACAGGAGTATTGAAGAAGTTGCTACCAAATCTCATGGATGACATTGAGGGGTTCAGTACTTCAGTGGAGAAAGTAACTGCAGATGTGGTGAAAATAACAAGAGAGCTAGAGGAAGTAGAGCCTGAAGATGTGACTGAATTGCTGCAATTTCATTATAAAACAACATCAAAGATGTTGAAATGACAAAGGATTTAGAATATTTCATAAACTAAGTTTATAAAGCAACAGCAAGGTTTCAGAGGTTTGACACTGATTTAGAAAGAAGTTCTACTGCAGGTAAAATGCTGTAAAACAGCATCACATGCTACAGAGAAAACTTTAGCATAAAGAGCCAATGGATGCAGCAAACCTCATTGTTACCTTATTTTTAAAAATTCCACAGGCACCCCAATTTATAGCAACCACAACCCAATTAGTCAGCAGCCATCAACATTGAAGCAAGATCCTCCACCAGCAAAAATATTACATCTTGCTAAACATTCAGATAATCATTAGCATTTTTAAGCAATGAAATATTTTATTTTTTTAAATTTTACTTTAAGTTTTGGGGTACATGTGCAGATCTTGCAGGACTATTACATAGATATACACATGCCATGGTGGTTTGCTGCCTCTGTCCCCCTGTGACCTGCATTAAATATTTCTCCTAATGTTATCCCTCCCCAATCTACCCCTCCCCTGCTATCCCTCTCCTAGTCTCCCAACCCCCACAGACCCTGATGTGTGATGGTCCCCTCCCTGTGTCCATGTGTTCTCATTGTTCAACATCTGCTTATGAGTGAGAATATGTGGTATCTGGTTTTCTGTTCTTCTGTCAGTTTGCTGAGAATGATGGTTTCCAGATTCATCCATGTCCCTGCAAAGGACATGAATTCATCCTTTTTTATGGCTGTATAGTATTCCATGGTGTATATGTGCCACATTTTCTTTATCCAGTCTATCATTGATGGGCGTTTGGGTTGGTTCCAAGTCTTTGCTATTGTAAACATTGCCGCAACAAACATCCCTGTGCATATGTCTTTCTAATAGAACTATTTATAATCCTTTGGGTAGATACCCAGTAATGGGATTGCTGGGGCAAATGGTATTTCTATTTCTAGATCCTTGAGGAATCACCACACTGTCTTCCGCAATGGTTGAACTAATTTACACTCCTACTAACAGTGTAAAAGCATTCCTGCTTCTCCACATCCTCTCCAGCATCTGTTGTTTCCAGATTTTTTAATGATCGCCATTCCAACTGGTGTGAGATGGTATCTCAATGTGGTTTTCATTTGCATTTCTCTAATGACCAGTGATGATGAGCATTTTTTCATATATTTCTTGGCCTCATATATGTCTTCTTTTGAAAAGTGTCTGTTCATATCTTTTGCCCACGTTTGATGGGGTTGTTATTTTCTTGTGTATTTGTTTTAGTTATTTGTAGATTCTGAATATTAGCCCTTTGTCAGATGGGTAGCTTGCAAAAATTTTTTTCCTTTCTGTTGGTAGCCAGTTCATTCTAATGATAGTTTATTTTGCTGTGCAGAAGCTCTGGAGTTTAATTAGATCCCATTTGTCTATTTTGGCTTTTGTTGCCCGTGCTTTTGGTGTTTTAGTCATGAAGTTCTTGTCTATGCCTATGTCCTGAATGGTTTTTCCTAGGTTTTCTTCTAGGGTTTTTACAGTGTTAGGTCTTATATTTAAGTCTTTAATCCATCTGGAGTTAATTTTTGTATAAGGTGTAAGGAAGGGGTCCAGTTTCAGCTTTCTGTGCATGGCTAGCCAGTTTTCCCAGCACCATTTATTAAACAGGAAATCCTTTCCCCATTGCCCGTTTTTGTCAGGTTTTTCAAAGATCATATGGTTGTAGGTGTGTGGCGTTACTTCTGAGGCCTCTGTTCTGTTTCATTGGTCTATATCTCTGTTTTGGTACCAGTACCATGCTGTTTTGAGTACAGTAGCCTTGTAGTGTAGTTTGAAGTCAGGTAGTGTGATGCCTCCAGCTTTGTTCTTTTTGCTTAAGATTGTCGTGGCTATGCAGGCTCTTTTTTGGTTTGAAGAGCCAAAGTTTATATGAAGTTTAAGGTGGTTTCTTCCAGTTCTGTGAAGGTCAGTGGTAGCTTGATGGGGATAGCATTGAATGTATAAATTACTTTGGGCAGTATGGCCATTTTCACGATATTGATTCTTCCTAACCATGAGCATGGAATGTTTTTCCATCTGTTTGTGTCCTCTTATATCCTTGAGCAGTGGTTTGTAGTTCTCCTTGAGGAGGTCCTTCACATACTTTATTAGTTGTATTCCTAGGTATTTTATTCTCTTTGTAGCAATTGTGAGTGGGAGTTGGCTCATGATTTGGCTCTCTCTGTTATTGGTGTATAGGAATGCTTGTGATTTTTACACATTGATTTTGTATCCTGAGACTTTGCTGAAGTTGCTTATCAGTTTAAGGAGATTTTGGGCTGAGACGATGGAGTCTTCTAAATATACAATCATGTCATCTGCCAATAGAGACAGTTTGACTTCCTGTTTTCCTAGTTGCGTACGCTTAATTTTTTTTTCTTGCCTGATTGCTCTGGCTAGAATTTCCAATACTATGTTGAATAGGAATGGTGAGAGAGGGCACCCTTGCCTATTGCCAGTTTACAAAGGGAATGCTTCCAGTTTTTGCCCATTCAGTATGATATTGGCTGTTGGTTTGTCGTAAATAGCTTTTATTATTTTGAG